>CAUYPK010078530.1:0-91870 GCA_963574355.1 Loris lydekkerianus | reverse complement strand
CAGAAAGATGTTTGGAGAACACTTAGAGATCTAAAAATAGATCTGCCATTCAATCCTATAATTCCTCTACTAGGTATATACCCAGAAGACCAAAAATCACATTATAACAAAGATATTTGTAACAGAATGTTTATTGCAGTCTAGTTCATAATTGCTAAGTCACAGAAAAAGCCCAAGTGCCCATTGATCCATGAGTGGATTAATAAACTGTGGTATATGTACACCATGGAATATTATGCAGCCTGAAAGAAAGATGGGGACTTTACCTCTTTCATGTTTACATGGATGGAGCTGGAATATATTCTTTTTAGTAAAGTATCTCAAGAATAGAAGAAAAAGTATCCAATGTACTCAGCCCTATTATGAAACTAATTTATGGCTTTCACATGAAAGCTATAACCCAGTTATAACCTAAGAATAGGGAGAAGGGGGAGAAGAAGGGGAGAGAGGGTGATTGGTGGGATTACATCTGCGGTGCATTTTACAAGGGTACATGTAAAACTTAGTAAATATAGAATATAAATGTCCTAACACAATACCTAAGAAAATGCCAGGAAGTCTATGTTAATCAGTGTGATGAAAATGTGTCAAACGGTCTATAAAACCAGTGTATGGTGCCCCATGATCGCATTAATGTACACAGCTATGATTTAATAATAATAAAAAAAACCTCATTAGAAAAAAAGTGAAGTAGCCTTGTCTTAAGTACAGTTTTGAATCATTTGGAAGGAAAACTACAAATTTTTGACCCAACTCTGAAAATAACTTTTTACAAACCTCTCCCTGCTAAGTATATCTGTCACCAAGAAACAGTTCTTATATTGGCTGTCTTGTCCAAGGATGTATTTTTTTTATTCCCATCTTTCCAAGCTGCCATGTTCTTATGTTACGAACAAAATAATCAATTCTCAGACCAGTATTGATGTTACACATTTATTAGTAAATAACATGACCAGTGGAAGGATAAATGTAGGTTTCAGAATCCTGAATTTTAACCAGAGTTTGAATTCCCCTCATTTACTCGAGGACCTTGGACAAAGTATGTGTCTTTTCTGACTCATTAGTGTAGTAGGAATGATAATATTCACTCCTGGTATGAGATAAAATTTAGAAAATAGTTGGCCTTTAGTCAGACCTTCTATATAATTTCCTTTTCTTTTTTTTTACCACTCTATAGAAAACATCATGGCTTTCTTTACAATTTTTATGAAATTATTTTCTTCTATGTCTATGCAATTCTCTTTTATTCTCATGCTTTAATTTCAAAAATTTCCTACAACATGTTGCTATAATTGTCTACTTTTCTCTATTATGACATATTGTATCTGTGACTTGTTTGAGAATATTTTAAAAGAAGAAATTTTTAAAATTTAAGTACATTAAGTAAGTCTCAATAAAATCGTGCTTATTGTAGTGTACCAAGTATTATTATTTGTATATTTGAGTATACAGTGGTTAAAACATACCACCTAAAACACAAAAGTTACATGTAATAAAAAACCTAATATATAGCACCTGTAGTTTATTTCAGCCTTAATAGTTTATTGAGCTTCCTAGATAATGCTAGCTACTTTTAACCCATTCAGTTTTCATTTAAAAGAAGAAAGGAAAAAAAAAAAAAAAAAAAGAAAAAAAAAAGAAAGAAAGAAAGAAAAGGAAAGAAGAAAGGAAGGAAATTTTAAGAGGCCAAAAGAATTTTTTTTAATTGATTTTTTTTTAATTGATTTTTTAAAATTGATTTTAAATAGTTTGAAGGAAAATATTTGCACATCTTGGTAAATAACTATATTTCTCATTAAATGTTCACAATTAAATGCATTATAATTTATTTTTGAAGGTTTTCTAAGAGCTACATTTGTTTGATTACAACCAAATTAATGCACCTATAACTTTCTTCTTGTACAAAGTTTTACCATTCTCTGGAAATTAGCCAAAAATTGATGCTTATCTTCTATCCCTGAAGAAATCCAATTGGCACATTTTTTATAAATAAAATATAAATATCTCTAGATAGATAGATAGATAACCTTTTGAAAGATTGTAGGAATCAAAATTTCTGAGCTTAGTAGACAAGGTGAAGGGAAAATAATAATAATCTTAATTATTAAATTATTAAATTATAGTATAATAATAATATTAATAATAATGATAATAATTTCCAGGTTCATCTTTGTAGGTGTAAATTTGGGTTTCTGTACAAATCCTCCTCTTTTAAGCACTGATGGTTTTCATACCATGGAAATATTTCTTTAATACTGGGCTGCTGGGCAGCACCTGTGGCTCAGTGGGTAGGGCACCAGCCCCATATACCAAGGGTGGCGGGTTCAAACCCGGCCCTGGCCAAACTGCAACAAAAAATAGCTGGGCATTGTGGCAGGTGCCTGTAGTCCCAGCTACCCAGGAGGCTGAGGCAGGAGAATCGTGTAAACCCAGGAGTTGGAGGTTGCTGTGAGCTGTGTGATGTCATGGCACTCTACTGAGGGTGATAAAGTGAGACTCTGTCTCTACAAAAAAAAAAAAAAAATACTGGGCTGCTGAGTTATTGATTATCACATTAACATTAGATATTCATTCTTCTTCTTCTTGTTATTTTTTTTGAGACAGTGTCTCACTACATCACCCTTGGAAGAGTGCCATGGAGTCACAGCTCATAGCAACCTCAGACTCTTGGGCTTAAGCGATTCTCTTGCCTCAGCCTCCCAAGTAGCTGGGATTACAGGCACCCACCACAATGCCTGGCTATTTTTTGGTGGCAGTTGTCATTGTTGTCTGTCAGGCCTGGGCTGGGTTCAAACCCGACAGCTCCGGTGTATATGGCTGGAGCCTAGCCATAGAGCTACAGGCACTGAGCCAAGATATTCATTCTTCTTAAATGTAAAACTTTATGCTGTTACATAGCATTAAATGTGGAAGTAACAATAAACTAATTGTATTCAATATTTGGAACTATGGATAGAAAGAAAGGGGTCAACTTACTAACAATTACCAAATGTTGTTTACTAAGCTCTATACTTACACTTAATTCTTTCAGCAACCATGTAACATAGGTGACATTTTATTCACTCTTTTTATGAGAAAAACCTAATATTTGAGAGATTAAACATTTGCCAGGATGATAGGATAAACAATGTTTGCCATGTTTCAATGTGTAGATTAACAGAATTGATTGATCTGAAACCATTTGGTTGTTGTCAAATACCAAGTAAGAAGTAGCAGCACCAGCGTATGGATGAGGTCCGTGTTTTTAAAGCCAAAATATCAAATCTCAAGTTTTCTGTATAGAGTTCTACTTTCTGGCTTGAGGCATGTTACTTATTCTAATTTTCTGTTTATTCATGTGCAGAATTTGTGGTTAATGGATGCCCTTCCTTTTGGATAAGTGGTAAGGAAATTCTTCACACATTTCTTATGTCTGTAAATACATCACAAAATGCAAACTCCATAGAAAATTGTGGATCATCATATTCAGATTTTTTAATTAACAGGTACAAACAGTCCTTGCTTTGCATAGTAGTGCAGGACTCTAAAAATGAGTGAGCAAGTGAAAAGATGCAAGGAAACTTCAATAATCAATGGAAAATGCATGATGTTTCCTGTAGCTTTAAGAAAATTTTAGCCAGGCATGGCTCATACCTGTACTCCCAGCACTTTGGGAGTGGGAGGATCATGTGAGCTTGGGAGATTGCAACCAGCATGGGCCAACATATCAAGATGTCTTCTCTACAAAGAATAAATGAATTAGCCAGATGGGGTGGTTTGCACTTACTAGTCCTTGCTACTCTGGAGGCTGATGCAAAATGATCCTTAGAGCCCAGGAATTCAAGGCTGCGGTGATGTATGACCATGCCACTGCACTCCAGCCTGGATGACAGAGTGAGACCCTGTCACACACACAAAAAAATTTTGTCAAAAATTTAAAACACTCTGACAGTTAATAATGCATAAAGAACTGAGAAAATTTGGAAAAGTAATAATAAAATTAATATTTCTTTTAGTACACTATTATAAACACTGCCAACAGAGAATTCAGACTGTTTTATTTTGTTGCAGAAATGTGTAGTTCGAGCAGGGTTTGCTCTCCTCTTCTCATTGAATAGCGTACAATATCGAGTGAGAATCCATTCCATGCCTTGGCAAATTGTCATGATCCTTTCTATGTTTGGATCTGTGTCCAACATTTTCACCTTTGCACTTTCAATGTTGTGAAATATTTCCAAGAGTTTCTTTAATGTGTGTTTTGGCTGACATTCCTTCATCTCAGACATCTTCAATGTTTCCATCACAGCCACTTTCCTCACTTAGGTCAATAAAGTTCACCTTTACTTTTCTCTGCTGTGTACCTAGATTGTCTCATGAATGGCAGCAGCATTGTGAACATTCGATGTCCAGCTACTTCTTCTCTAACTTCATTTACATTTAATTCAGTGAATTTCATGTTTGGTGCTTATTACTTTTATTTTCTTTGCTAGTCTTTCATCTTTTTTGGCCAACTTCATGTTTTGATTATCTATTTTTTGTAAAATGTTATATGAGTTTGTCTTTGGGAACAAGGAAGTACCACAATTACACACTTTGGTGTCTGTGTATCAATCATACCCAATCACTAACAGACTTTCAAAAAACTGATGAAATTTGCCACTGACCATGATTAACATTGGTTATTTATGTAGTGATTTTTGGGTAGAATAACTCTCTGCAGAGTGCTTTACACAATTACAGTTAATATATCATGGTAACTGAAATTTGGGTCACTATCTTTGGAGATTTGTGTCATTTAACTAAATTATAGTCACTGAAATATGTATGTATTGAACTGAGAAAAGTAAGAACAGTCTATATAGGATTCTCTTTTTGTAATACACATTTTTTTAAAAAAAAAGCATACCATTTTGCTTTTCATGATGACCACATCTAGAGTATATATCTCCACAGCAAGTGGAATAATAAAGATATGTTAATAAAGATATATTAGGTCATAAAATATGAAATATCTGATTTTGAATTAAAAGTTGAGTTTATTATATCTCAAACAAAAAGCAATACAATTAATCAAAGTATGGGCCTAGACTATTGACAAAGTTTTGCCGTCTTAATGATAGCTTGTGTAAGCCACAGGTGAGGAAGCCTGAAGAGCGAGTGGTGATGAAATTATGACATGTACTTTCCACAGCTTTGTGAGAGTTAATGTTTTTCCTTGCAAGAAATGGCCTAAAACCTAGAAGAAGTGGTAATCAGTTGGTGTGAGGTCTGAGGAATATGGTGGATGACAGAGCATTTCTATGGCCAGCCTATGCAGTTTGAGCTGTGTTGTTTGTACAACATGTGGTCAAACGTTGTCTTGCAAGAGGACTGGCCTGTCTTTATTGACCAATCTTAGCTGTTTAATCACAAGCGTCCTCATCATGTCATCCATTTGCTTGAAGTGGACCTCCACTGCAATTAATTGACCAGGTTTTATGAAACTATAGTGGATAATATCAGCAGTGGAACACCAAACAAACACCATTAGCTGTTTTGGATGATTATTTGGTTTTAGGCTGTTTTGGCACTTCATCTTTATATAACCATTGTGCAGAATATTTAAAATTGTCAAAAAGAATCAATTTTTCATCACACCTAACAATATAGCATAAAAATGGTCTACCTTTCTGTAGTGAGAGTGAAGAAAGGCAAACTTTGGGATGATTTCCCTTCTGGACACTTGTTTAATTGATGTGGGACCCATCTGTCCAGCTTTTTTACCTCGCCAAATTGTTTCAAATGGTCCAGTATTGGAATAGTAATGTGAAACCTCACTACTAATTCATGCATAACTTGAGATGGATTTGCTTCCACCACAGCTTTCAGCTCATTATTATCCACTTTGATCTCGCATCACCCATGTGGTTCATTTTCATGATTAAAGTCACAAGACCCTAAATTCTCAAACCATTGATAGACTGTCACATACACAGTATACTGTGTTCATCAGCCACAAACACTTCGTTGATATTAGCTGTCTGCACTGCCTTGGTTCCACAATGGAACTCATGTCAAAACATAACATGAATTTTTGACTTATCCCTGATTTCACAAAAAATTTCTCTAAAAATATCTGGAAGATAATCACAAGGAAAAAATGTTCGTTTGAAAAGATGAGAATGTACCTTCGTGATAAAAATAAAACAAGCGTCAGAGTGAAATATCAGAAATATCAACTGTTGTGTCAAACAGTTGAAATTGGACATTTCATACTTAAAAACCCCAAATTTTTAAGATTTAGGTATTAACCAAAAAATCTAGCATGAAACTTTTTGTAAATCAGTTAATAGAAATATTCATAGCATCTATAACTTGTATAACTTCACAGTTAAACATTTAGTCCAGGGATACATTATTTGAGCAGTCCTATAACCTACTCCGTAGGCTTTGGAACTCTGCAATCATATTAGGGGGCAGCATTTTATCATCAGAACATTTTCTGGGACTTCATACATCCTTAATTTTCTCCAACACAAAGGATCTGAATACTTTTCCTGAAGAGATAACCATTAAGAACCATTTGTTGAGCCTTTTTAAAAATGTGGCATATGTGTTGGATAACACATATGTTATTTTGAATCTCAACAATAACGCTGCAAGGTAGGCATTAGAAATTATCTGTTAAGGCAGCACCTGTGGCTCAGTGAGTAGGACGCCAGCCCCATATACCGAGAGTGGTGAGTTCAAACCAGACCTCCGCCAAACTGCAACAAA
This sequence comes from Loris lydekkerianus, assembly GCA_963574355.1. Taxonomy (NCBI): domain Eukaryota; kingdom Metazoa; phylum Chordata; class Mammalia; order Primates; family Lorisidae; genus Loris; species Loris lydekkerianus. Next base: position 85,135 of record CAUYPK010078530.1, on the reverse strand, counting down.
AAAAATAGCTGGGCTTTGTAGCAGGTGCCCATAGTCCCAGCTACTGGGGAGGCTGAGACAAGAGAATCGCCTAAGCCCAAGAGCTGGAGGTTGCTGAGTTGTGAAGCCACAGCACTCAACCAAGGGTGACAAAGTGAGATTCTGTCTCTTAAAAAAAAAAAAAAAAAAAAAAAAAAGATTATCTGTAATTTATAAGTAAGGAATGAAGGCCCAGAATCTTTAGATGATTTGTCCCAAATCACACATTCCTGTCTCTGGCATGCCGATCTGGGCTCTCCTCTGGAAGGGGAATAACACTATTGCCATGTCAAATAAAGCTTCAAAGAAATGCACAGAGATAAACAAATAGATGGATTCTACCTAGAAGGATGGGATTAAGACTAAGTCTCATTACTAAATCAAGAAGCATGCTTAATGTCTACCCTGCGGCAAGTGGAAGTCTAAGAAGCAGTTTGGTTCTTCCAGATCCTCTCTGGTGATCAGTCAGTGTAAATCTGGTCTAAATGTGACTTGACCCCCCCCTTCTTTACCACTCTCCTTCAATTCTACTGAATACGAGGAAGGATTAAAAGCTATTCAGAATTTTTATATCCCAGACACAGGATAGAAATGAGCTAACTAGATTTTATAAAAGTACAAAGGCTTTCCATTTATAGTAGCTTATTTGTTTTCTCTGCGTATTTTTTAAAGGCTATTGCTCATCTTTCTGTAATTGATCAGCCTATTTAAAAAAATGATTGAAGTTATAATTGCAATATCTTGAAATGTAATATAGCCTAAAAAGGGGACGATCAAAAGAATTATACTCATTGTAATTTTGCCATATAATATTTCCTTCTAATTTTCTGTGAAATATAAAATTTACTTTTAATTTTGAAATATAACAGATTGCCCCTTTTTAATTACCACGATAAATGTGGAGGTAAGGAGCTGCATTACAATTCTTTATTAAATGTCTCCAAAACAAATTAAAAGGAATGAGGCTTTTATGTGGGTAAATCTTGAACAATGTGGATAAGATATATGAGAATTTTCCCATTGTATTTTGAAAATACTGGAATTATAAAGTTGAGGAACTGTGTTTACCATTCAATGAAGGCTCTTGTAATACATGATAAAACACAAATATTCTTTATTCCTTTTTCTGTTATCTTATAGCTTTGTTCTTTGATAATACACACTTCTGCAACTTTTTGTGTACTATTTATAATTTTACCTGCCACCACTCAACCCTTTCTCTTCCATTATTGTGGCAGGATAGCTGTCATTCCTCTTGTCTACCGTGAACCCCTCCCTTCACCTGTGCCCTAAATCCCATTCTTTCATTTACTTTTGGCCCATGTTTCATCAATTTTTCTTGCTCTCTTCTGCTTCTTTAACCCTGTCTGACTCTTTATTCTTCATCTTCATAATATACACTAGCTCAAGTCTTAATCATACTTATTTTCTCTTTTTCCTCCTCAGCCAATTTATTGAAAAGTTTTTTGTTTGTTTTTTTTTTGTACTATCATGGTATTTTTATTCAGTCAAACCACATTCACTCTGAAACTGGATTCTGCTTCTACTACTCCATTGAAATTACTCTGGAAATATTGTCAGTAACCTTAACACACACCACGTATTTCAAATCCTTTGGGTACCTTTCTTCAGTATCAGACACTGATGAGGACCCCTTCCCTGATAGACTCTCTTTAATCTTATTTTTTTTGAAATGCCATAGCATCTTTTCTTCCCCCGAAATATTAAAAAGGTTCAAATGTTTTTGTATCATGATTATCTTTTATAATGCTTAAGTCATATCTATTGACGTGCCCATAAATCAAATAGTGTTCCTTGTACCTGGTAGGTGAGTTTTGCCCCCCACTCCTCTTGATTAACGCCTTTTACTTCTCTCTGTGCCCAGTGATTCCTTCCCATTTAATAGTGAACATATGTGATTCCTGTTTTCCACTCTTGAGATACTTCTCTTAGCATAATGATCTCCAGTATCATCCAAATGGCTGGAGAGACACTAATGCATTTCTTTTAATGGCTGAGAAATACTCCATGGTATGAACGTGCGTGTGTGTGTCTGTGTGTATCACATTTTCTTTATCCACATTAGAATGCAGGTGTCTTTTTGATAAAATGAGATCTTTTCCTTTGTGTAGATACCCAGTAATGGGATTGATGGATTGAATGGAAGGTCTTTCGTTCTTTAAGGAATCTCAATGTGTTTTTGATAAAGGTTGCACTAATTTGAAGTTCCACCAACAGCACATAAGTGTTCCTTTCTCTCCATCCACACCAGCACCTATTGTTTTCGACTTTTTAGTAATAACCATTCTGACAAGGGTAAGATGGTGTCTCAGGGTGGTTTTAATTTGAATTTCCAGGACTAGTGATGAGCATTGTGTTATGTCTGTCAGTCATTTGTCCGTTTTCTTTAGAAAAACTTCTGTTCACATTTTTTGCCTACTTTTTAATAAGGCTATTTGTTCTTTCCTTGCTGATTTGAATTGTTTGCAGATTCTGTATATTATTCCTTTATCAGGTGTATAGTTTGCAAATATTTTCTCCCATTGTGGATGTTGTTTATTTGCCCTTTCAATTATATCCTTTGTTATTGAAAAAATTTCCTTGTTTCTATGATACATTTTCCTGGTTTTCTTCTTTCAAAAATTTCAACCTACTTCATGTTTGTCATACTTAGACTTTTATTTTATTTATTTTATTTGCCATGAGATGAAACTAACAAACTAACATCTTACAGCCACCTAATCTTTTATTTATTTATTTATTTTTTTTGAGATAGTTTCACTCTGTTGCCCCAAGCTAGAGTACCTTGGCCTGGCATCAGCCTAACTCATAGCAACCTCAAAATCCTGGGCTCAGGTGACCCTTCTGCCTTAGGTTCTTGAATAGTCATCCGCCACAAGGTGTGGCTAATTTTTCTATTGTTAGTAGAAATGAGGTCTTTCTTCCACAAACTGGTCTTGAACTCCTGAGCTCAAGCAATCTTCCTGCCTCAGCCTCCCAGAGTGCTAGGATTACTGGTGCGAGCTATTGCACTGGGCCCTTAAGCTCCAAATCTTACTAATAAAATACCTTTCACATATGGCCGGGAACTTCAGGCTCAACTGCCCCTTCCCTTCTAAACTACCACTCCTCATGTTCTCTTTGTCCTGGTTAACCTGCTGTCTACCCAGTCCCCCAAGTTAATGATGTCAATGTGTTCTTCTTAACTAATCCCTTTTCTTTGCCTCACGTCTATTTACCCATGTCTGTTGATGCCACCACCTAAATATCCCTCAAATATGCCTCTTTCTTTCCATCCTACTTCCATCGCCCCAAAGGGGTTCCTATTATTGGGAGGTTGTTATCTGCCATGGCATCAGCCTTATCCATATCCTCTCCTAAATCTATCTTCAAACTGAATTTTTTTTTTTAAACAAACATTACTGTGCTTGAAATATACCAATTACTTCTACTTGCATTTAGCATAAGTTTTGACTTCATCTGGTTGGACAAAGTTTTTCCTGCACTCTCCCTGTCTTTCAGCATCTCTCCCTGCTATGGAGATAATACCGCAAGGTAGGCATTAAGAACGATCACAAACTTAAGAAGTAAAGGCTCAGAGTCTCTCTATGTCAGTGTTTTTCAACCTTTTAAAAAAAATGTCATGGCACACTTGAACTTATAATTAAATTTCCATGACCCACTTAAATTATGTTAAAAAAAAAATCTAAAAAAGAATACACTCACTGTGCTTTGGACGTCTTTTAAAAATAATTTAATTAATGATATTTAAAAATGTTTGTGGTACATATAAGATCCTCTCATGGCACAACAGCTGAAAAATCACTGCTCTAGGTAACTTGCCCAACATCTCGCAATCAAAAGATCCTCCTCCAGTCCTCCCGTGAGTAATCAGGTGCCCTTTGTACCAGATACACAGATCTACTGCCAAGTCTCCAAGGTGTGGTGCTCTTATGTTTCTGATTTGACCAAGGCCTTCCTGCTATGGAACATTTGTTTTCACCTATCCACTTCATTGCACTTGAGATACAGCTCCCTTTTCCATAGCATTCCCTGATATCCTGATAATGAGATAGGTGTACCTTTTTTTGTGTTTCTTTGTATTATTTCAATGCATTTATATTTCCCCTGGTTTTAGCACTTATCCCACTTTTGCTATGATTCTCAATTTACTGTCTCCAGTGTTACAATGCAAATCCCTAAACACTGTGTATATTGTACCTCTATATTCCCCACCTTATGTATAGTGTCTGGAATTTGATAGGGCCTAGCTGTGGATTTTAATTTCACTGAAAAGCAGAGAAAATTATTAATATTTCTTACTTTGAAAGTGAGAATTTTTGCCTACATAATCAATCAGGCATATTCTGTGATATTATTACAATTTTACATACTTGTGTAAAGTTCTGTATGTGTTCTTGGACCATGCTATTATTCTAGGCCCTGAAATAGGATGCATTTAGCTTAGATTTAATTTGTCTAGTATGCAAAGTTGTTGATTAATTTTACCACTGTGATATATGTACATGTATATGCATAACTGCAATTATACATGTTCACAGCAGGCAGGGAGACAGAGGTACAATAAAAAAGATAATTACAGCTTACTGGTGGGTACATTAGGTTGTCAATCTGACACAAACAACTATGAGTTCAGTCAACTGAATGAAACTATAGGCCCATATGGTAGGAAAAGAACAACCAAACCAGAATGCTCTAAATTTGTAATTTTATTGAATTAACTCATTCTTAACTAAAGTATTTATTTCATCAATTTAATGAAAATACTCTATGTCCAAAAGCCTATGGAATCTCCTATGTTTTTATATAGTCATTGAAAACATTAAAACACAAATATTTAATTTTGAAGAAAGACTATATCTAGGTAAATAATTATATGGATTCCCACCTAGATTGTCACACTCAGATGCCTGGGATCTGAAAAGAGACAAAGACTTAGAAGGGAAATTCAGGTTGGAATTAAAAATATTTGAATCAAATGTTAATGTATTATATAGCACGCTCATTACTTTTAAAGAAGTTTCTCATAATTAAATTTGGTAGGCATTCTGTTCACAGGTTTTGCCCATTCTGGGTTGTAGATTATTGATTGTGATGGAAAAGTGAGGTCTTCTATTTCTGGATGTGACTATACATTGTACAGCAATAGAATATTAACTTAGAAGCATGTTAAGATTGAACACATGATATGTAATAGTAATAATATATTTACTTATTGACTTTTGTGGATATATTATATATTAATATGATATTATACCTGAATAAGATTTATAAAGACTACTTTAGCTGCATAAATCCACAAAGCAAAATGCATTTATAAGAAGTAAGGAAATGAGATTAAGAATAAACGAATGTAGAAAACCAAGACAGAGGCAGGAATGTGTTGGGCAAGAAAGATAAATATTGGTGCTAAGTTTTCTAGTACTGACAGAAAAAATAAAATCAATAACTCAAGCTGAGCATCTATAGTGTATAATTAAGTCAGTTGTTTAAAGAAAGACCATTATCCTAGTAAGTATTGCAGTACATATATCCTATAGGATTTCCTAGAAAGAAGTCCACATTATACAATGAATAAGATATCATATTTTGCTATGTGTAGTGTGCACATTTTTCCCCAAATTTTTGAGATAAAAATAAGGACGTGCATTATCAATAAGCATGGCTCGGGGGTGGAAGACCCCAGCAGGCCTCCTGGGGCACCTCCATTAATATTGTGAAATAAAAATACAATCCTGGGTGGCACCTGTGACTCAGTGTGTAGGGCGCCGGCCCTATATACTGCACCAAAAAGATAGCTGGGCATTATGGTGGGCGCCTGTAGTCCCAATTTACTCGGGAGGCTGAGGCAAGAGAATTGCCTAAGCCCAAGAGTTAGAGGTTAGATCCAGCTGTGTGATGCCACGGCACTCTACGGAAGGTGATAAAGTGAGACTGTCTCTACAAAAAAAAAAAAAAAAAAAAATACAATCCTTAGCCCTTCTGACAGATTGAACAGACCCTTCTCAGCCAAGTAGATCTCAGAAAACCTTTAAAATTAAGTTTTCTAGCCATGAAAAGATGGGAGGTTAGTCACACCTCAGTACATCTTCTCTTTGCTAACTTTTACTATATTATTTCCTGAGTTGAACAGAAACCTACCCTGGATGAATAAAAGAATAGAAGATTTGCTTCACCACTGACTTCATCCAATCTCCAGACTCTGCTGTCATAATTCCCTCCCTTCTTACAATTTCCACAGTGCAGCTGCCTATATCCCTTCCTGATAAAATTCTCCCATCTGTGGACTGACTAGTTGCAGCTAGTTAATGGAGGCTGTACACAGACACTTCTGTGTCCTTTCTTTCACCTGGTGACTTACAGAACATAGTTTTAATGTATTTAAATTTAACTTTGTACCTGAGTGTAAACATGGTGATGCAGGACAAGGCAGCACCATGACCTGCTGCCTTAGCCCTGGAGGTGTTGATGCTCCTGGGGACAGAGAAACCAGCTTGCTGCAAGGGCTGGACACCTGCAGGGGAGATGCTGGCGCCATGCCGTCTCCTCCACGTGGACTTCTGAGTGGATCATGCCTTGCTGTCTCCTCCACTTGTACTTCTAACTGGTGGATTTCCTGTCAGTTTCCAAGGCCTGAGAGTTCATTGGACAGCTGGCTGTAACTGACAGGACTCACACCCTAGCAGAACAACCCCCTGCCACTATATAAACCCCTGAGCAGAGAGCCCAAAGACCTCCAGGAAGGAGTAGGAGAGCTTGTTTCCCTCTCTCTGCCAGGAGGTTTGGTTTTTATAGTTGTTGTAATTTTTGGTTTCTGCAAATAAATCCTGACTTACCGCTGATCCTATGGTCCATCGATTTATTCTTCAAATCGCCGAGACCAAGAACCTGAAATTCCAGTATTATATTTGGCGAGCCAACCAGGAAAGAAGACAAAATTCCCATAACAATGGGACATAAGTAGAATAACATGTTTAGTTACTGTCCATGAGTATGACCTCCTCCCCCCAATGAGAATTCCTAGCTCTGCCTTAACCTATTGAATATGTATGTTTAGTCAAGGCTCATACCTCAACCTTCCTTCTTCCAAATGCCTGCTCTTCAGGTTCAGCCAAAGGCTATACTTCCCAGCCTGCAGCTCTAACCCTTTTAAAGAAATAAAACTCTCCTTTCCAGATTGATAGATTTCATGACATTTTTTTTTTTTGTCAGCAATACTTATTATTATGATTCCTTTTACATTTAAAGATCTGAAGCAAGGGGAGGTTAAATGAGGACTTGTCTAAGCACATATAACAAATAAGTGAAAACTCATTCTAGCTTTTGATCTCAATTACTCTCAGTATCAAAAATAGGATTTCTGGAGTCCTTGAAAAAATATTCCTCAAGAAGTTTAGAATACTTCTGTGTATTTAGGGTAACAGATCAAAATGATTCTAGGAAGTTACTAAAAAACCTTAGAGGAATATCTGTTAGGATCACAACTTTTCTCCTAGGCCAAAAAGTTTAATTTTAAATAAGAAAAGCTGAAATTTTATTAACAGAGAATAAAAAGTGCTTAAGGCTTAATTCAGGATAAAAATCTCTGCACTTATAAAATAGTAATTACTACAGCAAAAATTACAAAATACTCTGCTCATGTGTAAGAACCTAATTCCTTCCCTCTCTTCTTCACTCTGCTGTAACTGAGCTTTCCGGACCTTAATTTGTGTTGGCACAATCTCTAATGAGAGTTTGGTTTGTTAAGAGAACTCACTAATCTCCAACTACTATAAAACAGAGTTCCTCCAGGAAGTGAAGACATTTGCAAAGAGTTTCAAGGAATACAAAATAGAACCAGAAAGTCAACTTCTAAATTTCACAGATACCAGAGCTAGGATTTAAAAATAATAATAATAATAATAATATGGTATAATCCTGATTAAGAAAAAAAAAAGTTTGGATTACTTTTTCTTTTAATTTCTTTATACTATGTGTATGCCTCAATTCTTAGAAAGAAATGCTTCTAAAATGTGATTTATGTAAGTTTCTGCAATAGAAAGTACAGTATGTAGAGAATAACTACATTTTTTTCTTTGATGACTTTGATCTTATTGCACCTCAGGGTCATCTTCAGAGCTTTATTTTTATTTTATGAGACCCTTGATGAAGATATTTTAAAACAACTGGCCTACAGACATAATCTGGAAGTTTCTTTTAGAAAACAAAGGCCAAATATTAGCTTATCAAATGTTTATATTCCCTTTGTTCCTTGTAAACTAAAACAAAACCTTGAAGCTCCCCTCTCCCCAGTGGCTGACAGATTGGACTCCTTCTTGGTCCCTAAAGCTTAGTTTCTGGCCATGAGAAAGGTGATTAGCCTTGCCTCATCATGCTCCTCTTCCTAGAAATGGCTTTCGTGATTCATTAACAGGCCTAAGGCTATGTAAGATTTACTGGCAGGTCCTTAATACACCTAACAAACCATTTTGGTCTAGGCATATGTCTGTAGCTTGTCTTTGATTAACAGACCTTTATCTTAACTCAAGCATCTCTTGCTAACTCCAGGCTATTAGACAAAGCCTAATTCTTTCAGGGAATTGTCAACTGAAGAATCTTTAAACCCACCTATAATTTGTAACCCCCTCCCCTCTTTGTGATGTACCATCGTTTCAGACCAAACCAATATATCCCTTTCACGTATTGATTTATGGCTTTACTTGTAATTCCTGTCTCCGGCTCATGCCTGTAGTCCCAGCTACTCAGGAGGCTGAGACAGGAGGATCACTTGAATCCAGGAGTTCTGGGCTGCAGTGCTTGTGTCCTCACTAAGTCTGGCATTCATATGGTGACCTACCAGGAGCCAGGAGCCACCAGGTTGCCTAAGGAGGGGTGAACCGGCCCAGGGAGGAAATGGAGCTTGTCAAAACTCCCATACTGGGATGAATTAATGGAGATGGGGAAGACAGAGGTGGAGTGGGAGGGTATGTGAAGGAGAAGTAGTGGGTCAGGAAGTTATCGCTTATTCATTGATGGCAAGGTCTCTTTGTGTTAGACATCACCATGGAATTGGATGCAGGAGTTGGACTTCAGGGATGAAAATGCCACACCAGGCGTCATCACCATTTAAACTGTGTTTAAATTGTGGAACTGGGTGAAACTACCTAGGGAGATGTGTGGAAAGGGAGTCTAGTGGCATTCCCACATTCTGAGGGAAGTCCAGGAGAAGCAGCTTGTGGGGCAGGGAGAGAACCAAAGCCCAAGAACAGTCCAAGTGCCATCAAATGCTACTATGAGGCTAAGTGAGATGAGAGAAGAGATGGAAGGCTGCTGGATTTGGCCGATGGAGGTCGGAGGGCACCAGGTGACAGGAGTGTCAGTAGAGTAAGGGGAAGTAAAAGCCCACTAGAAAGAGTAGGAATGGAAGGTAAAAAAAAGTGGAAACCAGTCTGTGTGGACTTTTGCTCCCAGGGGGAGCAGAGAAGTATAGCTGTAGATAAAGAGAGTGCGGGGTCACGAGAAAATTTTAAAAATATATTTTTATGATGGAGAATATAAATCACATACAAAAGTAGACATAGCTACTAGTATAGTAGACCTACCATACCCATCAATAGATTCAAGAATTAACAATCTTGTTAATATATACTACTGTGCATTTTCCTATTCCTGTCTTGGTTTGAAGTGAATTCTACCCATAGTAATTTTATCTGTAAAAATTTGAGTATGTATCTCTAAAAGATAAGGACTTTTTGCAAAGAAATATAGTCATAATAATATTCTTGTGTGTAGCAGCCGGTATAGCCTATGGCTAGGAGGAGAGAGAGTTATAAAAAATACCCGTATAATCTATAACGGAACACCTTGGTGAAAAGGGCATGGAGAGGAATTTAGTTCTCCTAACAAGCATGAGAGCTTGTGAGATGAGAGCATTGGTGAATTGGCAGTCTCTACACCTGTGGTGTTGACAGGCATGAGATGAGCCTTATATTAGGCTGGAGGAGAAGGCAGTCAGGAGCGTGCGCATTCTATCATGGACCCGCCAACTCTGATTCTGTCCCTTCTCCTGCCTGGAGAAAGCCAGAATGGTGTCTCTCTGTTGAAGATCACTAAGCTCTACTAAAGACTAAGATCTATCTATTCTAAGACTGCTTTACTCTCTCAAAGACTATCTCTCTCTCCTGCTAAAGTAGATAGCCCTCAGGCACCTAAGAGAAATTGATCCTGAGCAAGGTAGCTTAGCAGTCCGCATCCGGAACTTAATTAAGCCGGGCCTGACACTTGTGTCACCTATAACAACAACAACAACAACAAAAAAACTCCCATATGCTCAGTTGTGGAATCGAGCTTATGAATAGCCACTGCACCAGAGTAAGAGCCGTCTCTTTAAAAAAAAAAAAAAAGAAAGAAAGAAAAGAAAGAAAGAAAAAAACAACTGTGACCCCATCAAAATGAGTCCACATTTCGTGGGTGTGGTTCCAGGTCATGGTCCTCAAATTTGGCTCCAAATAAACCTCTTCAGAGTATTTTACAGAGTATGACTTCTTTTCCATTGACATCCTAAACAACAAATACAGTAATTCCAGATCCCTGTTACTGGGATCTTATTGGATTTTTTTGTTATGAATAATCAGATCCCTGACATTATTACTTCTATTGAAGAGACTATGAGATAAGGATCACTTTGGGATTTGAACACTCATTGCTCTCACATGTAAAAGTTTTATCATATCCTTACAATTTCCTGCACTAGAAACTTAGAGAACTGTTTACCAGCTATCCACATGGCCTTAGTATTTCTCGAAGCTTGACTAGACTTTACACAGGTTTCCTCCTGATTCTGACTCTGGGCTCTGATTTCCCTTTTGTTACATCTTTATTTTAGAAAACTTGTACTATAATTGTAAATTCTTTATCTAACTGTGGATGTAAATCTTTTTTAGAAATCCTCTTGCCAGATGTAGAACTCAGGAATGTCTTTCTCAAGGACAGAGAAAAAAATCTAATTGAAAAACGATCATGGAAGAAGATAGCGCACTTGTCTCCCAGTCTCTGGGGGGTGAGGGTGGGGGAGCAGGAACCTAACTGTAGTGGGCACCTTGCTTCATGTTGAACATGCATTGTGGTGTGTGATGAAACCCTAAACAAGAGTTTTGTTCCTTTTGTCAGCTACTTTAATATTACCTACCTTCTTTTTTTGATAGAAGTAGGTTCAGGCTATTCTAATAAAGGATTTATAAGTTATGCTAAGCAGAGTAACTAATAAATACTTGGAGCTCTCTGAACAAAGAGCCACAGGGAAATTGGGCTCTTTAGAATGGATACATGTGGCTGAAATATGCTCTAAGCACATATGCTATTACTTTAAGTTTCAAACTCCTTCCCAATAGCAGGAGCTTCATTCTGATCTCTTAGTTGTTATAATAAATTGATAGCTAAGTTGACCTTTCTGCTGTATTTTATCAACTTGCTAAATGGTATAAGGTAGAAAAGTGGTAAATGGGTGGAGGAGAATGGAAAATTTAAAGGAATTGTTTCTAGCAGTGTAGATGATCACTATAGTTATTTACTTTCTTAAGTTAAAAAGATTGAGAAAAATAAATTATGAACAGGGAGCAAAGAAGTGGAAAGGGAATATAAATAAACTAAGCTGCCTTTTCTTTTAAAGGAGAGTCAACACAATTCATTTCTTAACCTTTATCTATCTCTACACCCATTTTGAGAGTAATAAAAATACAAAAATATCTCCAAGTGGGCAAAACCAAGTGCTAGGGCTCTTTACATTTATAGGACCTACAGGTTACCAGAAATAAACATAACTCAGAAAATATTGAATCAAACATGGATAATGGTGAGTAGTTGCTATTTTCAGGGATGTTTAATTAATCATATAGAAGAAACTGAATGGGATTCAAATCTGAAAATGACTTACTATGCAGAAGAATTCTGTTTAAGTCCTTTCATTACTGTAATTCAAAACAAAATGTTAGTCCCATAGGGGGTACTTGTCCACTGGAGACAATATGAACACAGAAGACTTAGAGATGAGTAGACATTATCATCCTGCAACCATTTTTCTTACTAAGTAATGTAGTGACCCTTATTTTTGTCAAGTGAAAAATAAAATATGTATATATAAATAAATAAAATATAAGTGTGTGTGTGTATATGTGTCTGTATGTATGTATATATATTTAAAGAATGCATTTTGGGGAAGAGTAGTGGGGAAAACTTAAATTATCTGTTATTAAAAATAAGAGCCCTGTAAAAAATTAGACACCTTTACACTGACAGTAGAAGACAAGAACAAAATGGAATAAACTATTGGGGATCACGTATCCAAGTTCCCCAAACCCGGTTGAGCTGGTTCCATTAATCGGCTGAGGTAGAAAGTTCAGTTGAAGCACAGTGGTAACTGAAAGTAATAATAGACGAAAACTGAAAATAAAATTAGAGCAGCACAGGCAGTGTGAATAGAGATCTTTGAGAATAACCTGCACAAATTTCAGTGTAACAAAGAGAAATTTTATTTAGGAAGAGCAAAGAGAAAGTTTAGAGTGGTTTCCAAAGAGTTGGAAGGGGGTTCTTCCCACGATGGAGAGATGAGACAGATGCAAAGACTGTGCAGGGGTAGGAATACCCTCTCCTTTTGAAATCGGTTGTAAGTCTTTTGTTGGCCTCTCCACCTCCAGATAGTATTGTCCTTTTCTATTGGTCATTGGTTACCTATGTTACTTTATAGCCACATTTTTCTGGGCCCTCCAGACTTCCTGGTTCAGCACGCCAGGTCCCCTTTTTCCTGTTGAAGTTCCTCTCTATGTGTCCCTTCTCATAAACAGAAAGAATCCACATGTGGCCTAAACCTTTCCTCCTGACAAATTAAAAAGAATAAAATATTTTCAAAGAGAGGTCCTCTGAATGCTTCAGCAAAATCGGATGGGCTACTTCTGTCAATTTTTTACTGCACCCCTAACATATTGAAAGATGATTTCTGGGGCTGGCCTAATATCTTTAGGGTGAGCTTTATGTAAATCAAAACGTGAATGTACCAAGAACTTTGCTTGCCATGCTTTGTTTCCCACTGTAAGGGCAGAGAGAATTTGCCTTCTCACTTGCCCCATTGTGAAGGTCTGATAGTCAAGTCTATAAAAGAAACCATCAATAGATTCATAGATTAACAGGAGAAAAGGCTTACAAATGTATTACATGCCCTGCACACGGGAGGCACACAAAGTAGGCAACTCAAAGAAAGGCCAGATGACTGCATTTTTTATTCTGTACAGAAAGAAATAGAAGCTCGGAGTTCCTGGGTGTAGGGGGCAGGTAGAGCCAGGTTATAGGAGGGTGAGGGGAAGAAACTCATGATAAGCAAATGCTGTCTTGCTCTACATGTGAAGCCTTTCAGGTTGCAGTGCTCAGAAAGAACAGATGGTAGCCTGTAGCAGCAGTTTCTCCATCAGACTTTTAAAATGTCCGTTTCCTCTTCTTCTGAGTTAATCTTTCCTAGATTTTGATATGAAGACCACAGAGAAAGGCTTTTCCTACATGGCCTGTTTGCTTTACTAATGTCGATAGATGTAAATTTCTTACACAGAAAGAAAAGCTTTTCAGAACTATTTCTGCAAAAATACTATATAACTTATGTAGTTTGCTCACCAACAAATGCAGTTTCCGAAGTTATTTAATAGGCTTACAGGCTTTGTCGTGAGTTGACAGTAGCAGAGAAGGTGCTTTTCTATTTTTTTTGGTTTGTTTTTATTAATATTAAATCATAGCTGTGTACATAAATGCGATCATGGGGCACCATATACTGATTTTATAAACAGTTTGACACATTTTCTTCTGTTTTTTTTTTTTTTCCTCTCTCTTTTTTTTTTTTTTAATTAAATCACAGCTGTGTATATTAATGCGATCATGGAGCACCATACACTGGTTTTATAGACTGACATATTTCATCACACTGGTTAAAATAGCCTTCCTGGCATTTTATTATGTTAAGACATTTACATTCTACATTTACTAAGTTTCACATGTACCCTTGTAAGATGCACCACAGGTGTAATCCCACCAATCACCCTGCCTCCGGTCCACCTTCCCCCTCTCTCCCTTCCTTCTTCCCCTACACCCTATTTTTAGGTTATAACTGGGTTATAGCTTTCATGTGAAAGCCATAAATTAGTTTCATAGTAGGACTGAGTACATTGGATACTTTTTTTTCCATTCTTGAGATACTTTACTAAGAAGAATATGTTCCAGCTCCATCCATGTAAACCATAAAATTATTTTTGTTGCTAATTCATAACTGTAATTTTACTGTTATGAATCGTAATGTAAATATCTGATATGCAGGATGTATTTTCATTGTTACCAACGGGTTGTGACCCACAGGTTGAGAACTAATGCTTTGTAGAGAAGGCAATTGTTGATCTGAGGATTGAAAGAAAAGTAGGATGATTAGGATAGAGGGTAGTTGAAAGGCATTCCAAAGATAAGGGTACCTAAAGAAAATGAGTGAGATGAGAGACAGACTAGCACATCACAGAAGTGTAGGTCAGCATTGATGAGGGGAAGTCTGTATTGAGCCAGGGTACAATTCTATTCCTGCTGACAGGGCCATTATGTTCTTGAGCCTATCAAGCAAGTACTGGTCACAAAAGACTATTTAGGCAAATCATAGATTGTACCTCTGGTCTTCTCTTTTCAGGCATAGTGAACAACCATATATATTGCTTGAAGCTCTGCCTACTAGAAGGATTTCTTTTTTATGCTGCCCTAGAGTTCCACCGCTGTGTAGCAAATTATATGGAACCATGTGTAAACCAGGTCTAAATTTTTTTTCTTTCATTTGGTCATAGGGAACTCTACAGGGCCATAGATTAAGGGAGAATTGGTATTGATAGCAGTAAGCGCTATGAGTGTTTGAACTATTTATTCTTTTAGTTATTTATACTTTGGGCACATGCTGTAATCTTAACGTATATTATAATCATTGTAGTCATGATTAGCTGGTATGTAGTGGTAGCAACCAATCCTCACATAATGGCTTGAAATTTTATTTCTTTATTTATTTTTGAGACATAGTCTCACTATGTTGCTCTTATAGAGAGCTATGTCATCACAGCTCACAGCAACCTCAAACTCTTAGGCTTAAGTGATTCTCTTGTCTCAACCTCCCAAGAAGGTGGGACTACAGTGCTTGCCATAATCCCCGGCTATTTTTGTTGTTGTTGTTTTAGCAGGCTCAGGCTGGGTTGAACCTACCAGCTCCGGTGTATGTGGCCAGTGCCCTAACCACTGAACTACAGGTGCCAAGCCATGGCTTAAAATTTTATTTTTATTGATTTTTATTTTATTTTATTTATTTTTTTTTTTTTAGAGACAGAGGCTCACTTTGTCGCCCTTGGTGGAGTGCTGTGGCGTCACAGCTCATAGCAACCTCCAGTTCTTGGGCTTAGGCGATTCTCTTGCCTCCGCCTCCCGAGTAGCTGGGACTACAGGCATCTATCACAATGCCTGGCTATTTTTTGTTGCAGTTTGGCTGGGGCCAGATTTGAACCTGCCACCCTCGGTATATGGGGCCGGTGCCCTACTCACTAAGCCATAGGCACTGCCCCATTAAAATTTTAAAGAATATTTATTTATTCTCATGTAAAACTGCTGCAAGTTTGGGTGATTCCTGGCAGCTCTTGTTATGAGAGGTCAGCATCGAATGTCTTCTCATAAGCAAAGCATCTGCTTCTCTTATGATAGTGGCAAGGAAAGAATAGGCTGGAGAATTGCATACTGGCAATTAAACGTTTCTACAAAAATCATTTCTGTTCTTGGATCAAGGCAAGTCATAATGTCACATCGGACTTAGAATAGGAAGGTACAGTCTTCTGATGTGCCCCGAAAGAGAGGAAAAACTAATATCTGACATACACTTACCATTTCCACTCAATGATGGAATCCTGCTAGTACATTTCAGCTTTCCAGCTTGGTGGATCAGAACACTTGGATCTTGAGAGTATGTCAGAGTCACATGGTCACTTTGATCAATGCTTAGTTTCTTTCCTTTCTTCTTCTTCTTTTTTTTTTTTTTTGTTGAGACAGAGTTTCACTATGTTGCCCTCGGTAGAGTGCTGTAGCATCACAGCTCACAGCAACTTTGAACTCTTGGGCTTAAGCGATTCTCTTGCCTCAGCCTCCCAAGCAGCTGGGACTACAGGCTCTTGCCACAACCCCTGGCTATTTTTTGTTGTTGTTGTTGTTGCAGTTGTTTAGCTGGCCCAGGCTGGGTTCTAACTCACCACCCTTGGTGTATGTGGCTGGCGCCATAATCACTGTGCTACAGGTGCCGAGCCCCATGCTTAGTTTCTACTAGGGCTCAAAAGCCAGGTAAGGAGCTGATAATCTGCAGAAGAGGGCATAGGTCTTTTGTAAAGCAGTGGTTCTCATCTGGGGTCAGGTTTTTTTTCTCCCCAAGGGACACTTGGCAATGTTTGGAGATACTTTGCCACAATTCAGGGAAAATGCTAGGGGCATCTAAGTGGATAGAGGCCAGGGAAATGGCTAAACTTTATCTTATTAAGCATAGGACAGCCTCTCACAATATCATGAGCGATCACATGCCAGTAGTGTCAATGTTGAGAAACCCTGTTTACGTGAACTTCTATATCTAGTGGTCTATGTTGTGATTTTCCTAATAGGGCCTCCTCGTAGCTTTATACACTTTATCATTTACCACAGACATTTTAGTATCTTAAGAGTATAAGTTCTATTTTTGATTTGCATTGGCTGGTTATTCTTGGTTCCCTGAATTTCCATAGGGATTTTAGAATGCTTGTCAATTTCTTTTCTTTCTTTCTTTTTTTTTTTTTTTAAAGGAGGGCTTGTTCTTGTTCTTTTATTTATTTATTTATATTTGTTTGCATTTTTTGGCCAGGGCTGGGTTTGAATGCACCACCTCTGACATACAGGGCTAGTTCCCTACTCTTTTGAGCCACAGGTGCCGCCTGTCAATTTCTCTTTAAAAGGGGAGAGGAAGTCAGGGGCTTGGTGGCTCACACCTGTAATCCTAGCACTCTGGAAGGCTAAGGTGGGTGGAATGCCTGAGCTCAGGAATTCAAGACCAGGCTGAGCAAGAGTGAGACCTAGTCTCTAAATCTAAAACTGGGAATTCTGGCAGGAGCCTATAGTCCCAGCTACTTGGGAGTCTGAGGCAAGAGGATCTCTTGAGTCCAAGAGTTTGAGATTGTTGTGAGCTATGAGGTCATGGTACTCTACCCAGGGCAACAAAGTGAGACTTTGTCCCCAAGAAAGGGGGGTGGGCAATAGAATTTTTGACTACTCTGAGTGTTAACAACTCATGAACATGGTGTAATATATTTTTCCACTAACTTAGACTTTAAATTTCTCACAGAAATGTTTTTTTCACTTGATCTTAGCCAAGAAGTAATCAGAAATGTTTTCTCATTTTCTGTGTAGAGGTCTTATACATTTTTGTCAGATTTATTTTTAGTTTTTATTGAAATGCTTTTGTAAGTTAAATTTTAAAAAATTTGTGTATGGTTTATAGAAACTACTGATTTTTATATATAACTTTATATCCAGAAACCCAGGTAAATTGACTTATAAATTCTAAACATTTGTAGAATCTTTTGGGTTTTTGGTACATAAACATATAGTCTGTGAATGACATTTCTTCTAGTCCTTATTGTTTTTCTTGACTTACTTTACTAGCTAGGCCTGCTAGCATAGTCAGTGTTGAATAGCAGTTGTAATAATGGTCATCTCTGCCTTGTTTTCAACATCAGAGGGTAAGTTTTCAGTATTTTACCATTGACTTTTTTACCAGGCTTTTTATGGATATTCTTCATGAATTTTCCAATAGGTTTTAAATGTGAATAGGTATTGAATTTGTTATATGCTTTTTCTGCACCGATTTAGATGATCATATGATTTTGTCCTGAACTACTGTTATATGCCTGGACTTTTCATATATGTAATTTGTGTGTGTGTGTGTATATTGCTATGTTTTGTTAATAAATCAATATTTTTGTATCTATGTTCATGAGCTTCGTCTTATGATTTTCCTTTCTTGTAACATTTGTGTTAATGTTTTGGCATCCTGGTTGCACTGGTTTTTAAAAATAAGAAGTGTTTTTTTATTATTTTCTGTTTTCTGCAAGACTTTGTATACAAGTTTTGTGTAGTTTCTTTTTTCTTTTCTTTTTTTCTTTCTTTCTTTCTTTCTTTTTTTTTTTTTTTTTTTTTTTTTGTTGTTGTTGTTGTTGTTGTTGAGAAAGTCTCACTCTCTTGTCCCAGGCAAATTTTTTCTATTTTTAGTAGAGATGGGAGCTTCTTCTTGCTCAGGCTGGTCTCTAACTCCTTAAAGGATCCTCCTGCCTTGGCCTACCAGGGTGTGCTCTGACATTAGCAGAGCACATCAGTTTTCCATTGGTTAGTATAGCATGGTATATTTTATCCATCCTCTACTTTCGATCTTTTTATGTATATATGTAGGGTGTTTGCCATTTAAAGACTATTTTTCTTCATTTAATCCAGTCTGACATACTTAATCTTTTTACTTGAAGTAGTTTGTTCATATACTATAATTACTAAAATAGTTGGTTTTATATGTATAACCTTATTATTGTTTGCCCTTTGTCTGTTTTTTCTTTGTCATCTGCTTTTAGATTAAATATTAAAATCTTTTCTCTAAATTATTTTATATATATACATGTGTATAAAACTTTGTTTTAATGGTTATCCTAAAAATTTACAACATTCTCTAACTTACAGCATAATACACATTATTATTATTATTATTATTATTATTTTGAGACAGAGCCTCAAGCTGTCACCCTGGGTAGAGTGCTGTGGTATCATAGCTCACAGTAACCTCCAACTCCTGGGCTCAAGCAATTCTCCTGCCTTCGCCTCCCAAGTAGCTGGGACTACAGGCGCCTGCCACAACGCCCGGGTATTTTTTGGTTGCAGCGTCATTGTTGTTTGGCGGGCCCAGGCTGGATTCGAACTGGCCAGCTCAGTATGTGGCTGGCGCCTTAGCTGCTTGAGCCACAGGCACCCAGCCCACAATACACATTATTGATTTGACCACTATCACACAACTACTAAAAATCTTAGAATCTTTTTTTTGAGACAGAGCCTCAAGCTATTGCCCTGGGTAGAGTGCTGTGGTATCACAGCTCACAGCAACCTCCAACTCCTGGGCTCAAGTGATTCTCCTGCCTCTGCTTCCCAAGTAGCTGGGACTATAGGCACCTGCCACAGTGCCCGGCTATTTTTTGGTTGCAGCCGTCAGTGTTGTTTGGCAGGCCGGACTGGATTTAAACCAGCCAGCGTTTGAACCACAGTTGCCGAGCCAAAAATTTTTAAACCTTACACACTCCAGTTACTGTTTTGAACTATCACAACTTATTTCCTTACATTATGTAGCCTGTCTGACAATGTTTATTCCTTCCTATGTTTCCAATGTAGGATAATTAGTTTATGTTTGAGTAACTCCCTTAATTTTCTTTTAGTACAGGCTTGCTGATGAGAAATTTCTTTTTGTTCCAAACATTTTTATTTTTTGAGACAGAGTCTTGATCTGTTGCCTGGCTAACAAGCAGTGGTGTCATTATAGCTCACTGGAACCTCAAGATCTTGGGCTCAAGCTGTCCTCATGCTTTAGCCTCCTGAGTAGGTGGGACTACGGAAACATACCAGCACATTTTTTCTGTTATTTGCCCTAATGAAAAAAAAAATTCTTTTTCGCCCTCAGTAGAGTGCTGGAGCATCACAGCTCACAGCAACCTCCAACTCCTGGGCTTAGGCGATTCTCTTGCCTCAGCCTCCTGAGTAGCTGGGACTACACGTACCCACCACAACACCTGGCTTTTTTTTGTTGCAGTTTGGCTGGGGCTGTGTTTGAACCCGCCACCCTTGGTATATGGGGCCAGTGCTCTACCCACTGAGCTACAGGCACTGCCTGAAAAAAACAATTCTTTAAAGATGGGGTCCACTATGTGGCTCAAGCTGATTTCATACTCTTGGGTTCAAGGGATCCTCCTGACTCAGCCTCTCAAAATGCTGGGAATATAGGTGGGAGTCACTTTGGCTGGTTTTCATGTTAATTTTTGAAGGATATTTTTTCTGGACATAGTATTCTAGGTTGGCAGTTATTTTCATCCCTTTAATAACTTCATTTTATTGTATTCTGGCTTTGTTTCTGTTGAGAAATCTGTCAGTCTTACTGTTTCTTTGATGATCAGCTGTTCTCCCTTCTCATCTTCCTCACTGTGGCATCATCATAGCTCACAGCAACCTCGATCTCTTGGGCTCAAGTGATCTGTTTGCTTCAGCCTCCTGAGTAGCTGGGACTATAGGCACCCACCATGACATCCAGTTGATTTTTTTCTTTTTTTCTTTTTTATATAGTTTAATTTAATGTGAAAACAATTACCTCGAGATGATTTTAGGCCATTTGTTAAGAAACCATTACACATTATTACTATTATATTTTCTCTGTTATACCAAATAATCATTTGATATTAGGTATTTTAGTTTATAAATCTGCTAAATTGTTATTAAATCCAAATATAAGTCAACAATAAAAGACAGGAATCTAACTTTTAATATTTTAAAATATTTCCTGCATAGTTTTCCCACATATTATCATTTTAACTGTGACCAGATTTTTAATAAGGGTCTAATCCTGGGCAAAAATAAACAAATACATAAACATAAAAATTATTAAAAACAACCTCTGGTGGATACTCATGTTTCTCACATACATACAAAAATTTTATTGAGCTTACATACAAATGCATGTTTAGCTTTTCCTTACACCAAATACAGGAAACTTAACACCAAATACAGGAAACTCTAGAAAGCATAAAAAATACCAAAACAAGGTCCCCATTTCTTATGAAAATTTGCATATAACTGCAGTCAATTTAAGTTGGATATAAATATACATTACATACATGTTTCTTATTTAGTACAACATCTTAATAAATATGTTCCCCACTGGGCAGGAGGAATTTGTTCTCTTAAATTAAAATTTTTTTCCCATTAAACAAGATTTAAATTAAATAGGACTACCTACAGAAATATGTTCTCAAAATAACAGCTGTATTATATTTTACTTTCTACATAAAAACTTCAATAGCAGTTTACTACAATCAATAAACTATTATGAATATTCAAAAAAATTATACAGATGAATACAACAAAAAATCAAAACTTATCCAGACTGACTACAAATGAAAATATATGTGATTTCAAAATTACATACACCTCTTTAAAAATTATGGAAATCAACAGAAACTTAAATCACATTAGCTGAGGTCAAGTTTTGCCCCTAAAGAATACTTACAGTTTCCTTATTCTTTTATACTATTTTATAAAATAAATAAGTTGAACCTAAACCATTTTCTTTTGCTGATTATTTTAAACTATAAAGTTCAGGTACGTGATTGTAAATTGATGTAGGTCTGTTATTGCTCCACACCTAATAATTCATAAACATTAACAGAAACAATACTGTTCCAATTAGGACAACAACTTCCTTCCATTTTATAGTAAAAACCTCTAACCCAGCTCAACAACTAATCGTATTTTAAATCACGGATTTGAAAAAATGTCTTAGAGGCACATTTTTAAAAACAAATACAGTATGACATCTTTTTGGAGTCAGTGAAGTTTTTTATTGTTATTTTGATGGCTAATTGGTTTATTTCTTCTGGGCAAGATTAGTATATAACTCTCACTCTTTAAAGAGTCAAAAACCCGTAGACCTAAACTGAATGAACAATTAGCTAAGTATTGTCAGATGAAGTCAGGTCAACTAGCACCATAAGAACAATTGTACTAAATTTTAACGCTATTCATTAACAGTTCCATTTTCCTGAGTTTATGTTTGTTCTTTGGCAATGTCTTAGATATCTATTTTTCAGAAGGTAGTAATGGCTGAGGTGTATTTGAGCACCATGCTGGAGCTGGAAAGAACATAAAGCTTGAAGAGGGTGAAGCAAAGTCTCTTGTATATAACTGTTCTTTTCCAGGATGGAAAGAGCAACAGCTGCACACTCCAGTGTAGAAAGGCACCTGTTTGTTGGGTGTATCCGAATTAAGTACTGACTAGAAATGTTAGTTTTTAACTGCACCTGTTTGGGAAGTCGGAACGAGAAATTCTTACAGAAAATGGCTTTAGCCTGGCTCCATGTACCATCAATAATGATGATTGTGGAAGGATAAACAGGAGAATCTAATATAAATTCTTCCAAATTAGCAGTGTCAGCCCCTGGATATAATATTAATGTACCAGAGTTCCGACAAACAGTCGAAAGTTCAGGATCTCTTTCTTCATTGAAGCTAGGACCAATCTTTCCACCTGTCCTGGGGAAGGCATGCTGCTAATAGAGGAAGTGTCCGCAACACTTTTTCTCTGCTGGATGATGAATAATGTACAAGTGGGTAGAGATATTCAGAGGGTGCACTGGTAAAAATGGACACAAGCACACTTTCTTTTCTTTTTCTTTCTTTCTTTTTTTTTTGTAGAGGCAGAGTCTCACTGTACCGCCCTCGGTGGAGTGCCGAGGGTATTACACAATTCTCTTGCCTCAGCCTCCCGAGCAGCTGGAACTACAGGCCCCCGCCACAACGCCCGGCTATTTTTTTGTTGCAGTTTGGCCGGGGCTGGGTTTGAACCAGCCACCCTCGGCATATGGGGCCAGCGCCCTACTCACTGAGCCACAGGTGCCGCCCACAGCACACTTTCTGAGGCCGGCTGCAGCGGCTGCACTCGGGCCTCCGATCCACCGGTTCCACTGGCAGCTCCCACAACCCGTGGGCACCGGGGCCGCCTGCCTCTGCGTTCAGGGCAGCCGCAGCTGGAGCTCTGCCGTTCTCCTGCTGCTCTTCGTTCGGTGTCTGAGACCTTGAGGCCCCGGCAGCCCTGCCGCGGCGGTCTTGGGGAAGGTTCGCGCTTCTTTCTGCGACTCTATGATGGGCGCATGGGTCGTGCTGTCGCATTGAAGTGCAGCTACTGGCTGGGGGCTGGATTTTTTTTTCTTTTTAGTAGAGCTAGGGTCTCACTCTTGCTCAGGCTGGTCTTAAACTCCTGAGCTAAGCACCCCCTTGGCCTCAAGGAGTGCTGGGATTACAGGTGTGAGCCACCACACTCTGCCCAAGTTATTCTTTCATTGAATCTTGTATATATATGTTTCTTCTTGTCTGGGACTTATGTCATATGTATGTTAGACATTGTGCACATGCCTTACAATCTTTGTAAACTTCTCTTCCTCCTTCTATCCCTGTCTTCCCTTTCTTCTTCTACTCTTTTCCCTTTATGCAGTTTGAGTATTTTTTTATTGACTTGTCTTGTAGTTCACTAATGCTATATTCTGCTGGGTTGAATTTGCTATAAAAACCAATATATTGAGTTCTTAATTTCATACATTATATTTTTCAATACTAGAATGCTCATTTAGGTTTCTTTTTTTCTTTTTTTTTTTTTTTTGTAGAGACAGAGTCTCACTTTACCGCCCTCGGTGGAGGGCCGTGACGTCACAGGACTCACAGCAACCTCCAGCTGTTGGGCTTTCGTGATTCTCCTGCCTCCGCCTCCCGAGCAGCTGGGACTACAGGTGCCCGCCACAACGCCCGGCTATTTTTTTGCTGCAGTTTGGCAAGGGCTGGGTTTGAACCCCCCCCCTCGGTATATGGGGCCGGCACCCCACTCACTGAGCCACAGGCGCCACCCTTTTTGTTTGTTTTTTGAGACAAAGAGTCGCACTTGCCCTCGGTAGAGCTGTGGTGTCACAGCTCGCAGCAACCTCAAACTCTTGGGCTTAAATGATTCTCTTCTCTCAGCCTCCCAAGTAGCTGGGACTATAGGCCCCCGGTACAACGTCCAACTATTTTTTGCGCAGTTGTCATTGTTATTTTAGCTGGCCCAGGCAGGATTCTAACCCACCCTCCTCATTGTATATGGCTGGCTCCGTAACACTGTGGTACAGACGATGAGCCTCTCATTTATTTTTTTATAGATCCGAATTCATTGGTGAAATGTTTCATCTTTCATCAGTTTTGTTCATTTTCCCCTCTATTTTCTATTAGTTAGAATTACTTTAAATAATTGTCTCTATGTGTTAACTCGATCGTTAAGTCATCTGTGCATCCGATTCTCTTGTCTAGTTTTCTCTTTATTTTCTTCTTTACGTAGTTAATTTTTTTTTCCCGCAGTTTTTTGGCTGGGGCTGGGTTTGAACCCGCCACCTCCAGCATATGGGGCCAGGACCCTACTCCTTTGAGCCACAGGTATCTCCCCATAGTTAATTTTTTATCATGTGTCAGACTTTGTCTGTGAGAGAACTATAGAAGCTCCAGTGTTCTTTCATTGGTAAGGAGCTAATTTCCTCTAACCAAGCAGGATTGAAGTGCTAAAGTTTAATAAAACTCAGTTTTCCTTTTATTTGTCCTTTGTGTTTGTGTTTTCTGTTTTTAATTGAGGACCTAGTAGGTATCTGTCTCGTTAGCCCTGAAAGATTATAGAACTGTCTCAACAGAGGTTCCCTGGATAGCTCTCCAGTCTGCCTACTTACCCTGCTTCAAAATATGGCAGTTGTCTTGGTAGTTTAAAATTCACCAGGTATAAAAAGAGGCTTATTACCATCCCCATTTCCTTGATATCAAGTGCCCCTCTCAGAGTGTTACCAGTCTCTTATATATCTTTCCAGAGGTATTTTTTAAGTTTTTTCCCTACTATAGAATTTTCTGATGAAATAAAAATCTCATGTGAAAGCCCAGTGTATAAGACATGAAGAGTCATCTGCTGTGGTTGGTGTAGAGGTTCCTGACAGATCTTCAGTTTAAAAAATATTTGAGGCTTTGGCTCGGTGCCCATAGCATACTGGTTACAGTGCCAGCCACATACACCAAGGCTGGTGGGTTTGAACCCATCTTGGGCCAGCTAAACAACAATGATAACTACAACCAAAAAATAGCCAAGCATTGTGGCAGGCACCTGTAGTCCCAGCTACTTGGGAGACTCAGGCAAGAGAATTGCTTAAGCCCAAGATTTGGAGGTTGCTGTGAGCTATCATGCTACGGTACTCTACTGAGGGTGATATAGTGAGACTGTTGTCTCAAAAAAAAAAAAAAAAATTGGAGGCTTTATAATGATGATATGATTTAATTCCAAGAGAATTTTATTATATATTCTTTGTATTTAAAAACTGTATTTTGTTAATGAACATATTTTAAAACATTAATTTCTATTAGTATTTTATTTATTTATAGATAGAGTCTCACTTGGTTGCCCTGAGTAGAGTGCCATGGCGTCATAGCTCACAACAAACTCTTGGGCTCAAGAGATCCTCTTGCCTTAGCCCCTCAAAGTAGCTAAGATTGTAGGCATCTGCCACAACACCTGTCTGGCTGTTCTCCAATACCAGAGCTCAAGCAATCCACCTGCCTTGGCTTCTCAGAGAGCTAGGAGTGTGAGCCCCCACCATATTTGGCCTTCTGTTAGTATTTTAGATGTTAAAATTGTTGATACAGTTTTGAATAAGAGAGGTAGAAAGTCTTTATTTTTAGCATTTTGAAATTATTTTCTCTGACCAAAAATCTTTTAATATGTTTTTATGACATAAATTCAAGCATTTTCTGTGTTCTTTTAAAAAAATAATACATTTTAAAGTTATATGAAACTCATTTTCATGTAAGCGTATTAAGATTTTACCGAGAGCATTTAAAAAAATGATTTTTTGTGTATTAAGTGTGAGAGAGAAATCATTGTAACATATTTCAAAAATTAGAGGCATAGACTTTTTTGTTTATTTGCGTGAGGCTGATAAAAATTAAGTAGCCTGCTCAAGGCCTTACAGATAATTACTGGCAAATTTGAAACTAAAATTCAGATTTTCTGTTTCTAAAATGATGGTTTTTCTTAAGTTTGATAAAAGTATACAAGTGTGCTAATTGTTATAGAAAGTTTGTGGATCCATTTGTTAAAAGGTTTTTTTATAAATGTCTTATCAAAACTGTTCTTTGTATTATATTTTTCAGAATATTACATTAATATTTCAATTTTTCATTTTTGTTTTTTCTAGTGCTAAAAATATTTAACTCCAACAAATGAATTCCACACTTGAACTCTGCTGCATTCCTGTGCCACCTCCTCCTTTAGAAAACTGATCTTAAAACAGGTAAAATTAAAACTTTAACTTTTTAAAGGATAAAGAATACATTTTCTATATTGTTAGACATGTTAGCATTTTGAGTAATCTGTGGTTGGTAGCTTCTATTAAGCAATTTTACCTTAAATAATCATCTTTTTTGGGGGGGGATAGAGTCTCACTCTGTTATGCTGAGTAGAGTGTGGTGGTGTCATAGCTCACAGCAAGCTCAAATTCTTGGGCTCCTCTTGCCTTACTTTTTCTATTTTTGATAGAGACGGGGTCTTGCTCTTACTCAGACTGGTCTGGAACTCTGAGATTAAGCAATCCACCCGCCTCAGCCTGAGTGCTGGGATTACAGGCTTGAGCCACTCCGCCTAACCTCTTAAATGAACTTTTTTTTTTTTTTTCTTTTTTAAGAAACAGAGTCTTATTTTGTCTTCCTCGGTAGAGTGCTGTGGTGGCACAACTCACAGCAACCTCTAGTTCTGGGCTTAGGCGATTCTCTTGCTTCAGCTTCCCGAGTAGCTGGGACTACAGGCCCCTGCCACAATGCCTGGCTATTTTTGTTGTTGTTGCAGTTTGGCCGGGACCGAGTTTGAACCCACCACCCTCGGTATATGGGGCCAGTGCCCTACTCACTGTGTCACAGGCACCGCCCCATAAATGAACTTTTTAAATCAAAAGACTTCTGAGACCAAAAAGGTTGACAAATGCTGCTCTAAACCACTAAATTCTGTTGCCTATTAAGTTAGGTAAAATATAGAAAACATCTGGTGTAGTGTTTATGCTTGTTAGGCTCAACAATAACTCATTCCCTCCCTTTTAAGACCCTTTTTTCTCCACATTTTAACACTTTTAAAATCAGGATGTGTCTTGTCAGAAGAAACTCATCATCAGCTTCCAGGCAAGTAGATTGTGAAGTAGCTGTACTCATCTACTTGGTATTTCTAGAATTTAGCCTTGTATATTCTTTTATTAACTTATCATTTCAATTGACATTAGTAGCAGCACATTGAGGTTGAATTTTTTTTTTTTTTTTTTTTTGCAGTTTTTGGTCGGGGCTGGGTTTGAACCCGCCACCTTCGGTATATGGAACCGATGTCCTACTCCTTTGAGCCACAGGCACTGCCCCGAGTTTGAAATTTTAAGTGAAATGTGTTCCTAATTGCTGCTTTAAATGTCTACTGGGTGTGGTGGCTCATACCTGTAACTTTAGCACTGTGGGATGGGGAGGTGTGAGGATTCCTTAAAGTCAGGAATTTGATACCAGACTGAGCAAGGGATACCGGCTTAAGCAAAAGTGAAATAGAAAAAATTAGCTAGGCGTGATAGCATGTGCCTGTAGTTCCAGCTACTCAGGAGGCTGAGGC
Source organism: Loris lydekkerianus (assembly GCA_963574355.1). NCBI lineage: Eukaryota > Metazoa > Chordata > Mammalia > Primates > Lorisidae > Loris > Loris lydekkerianus. The sequence continues at coordinate 57,576 of CAUYPK010078530.1, read as the reverse complement.
AGGATGATTTCTTAAGCTCAGGAGTTTGGAGTTGCAGTGAGGTGTGATGACACAACTGTGTTCTTTTCGGGGTGATAGCATGTCTACAATATATCACTGTATAATGTAGCCTTTGAGAACAAACAGTTGTCTTAGAAGAAGATTGCCTGCATATGCCAGTTAATTAAAAGACAGCAAAATTGCCAAATCTATCACTCTCTGTTTTCAAACCTGGGCAAGGTTGGTGTTGCTGATTCATGTCTCTGGGAGAATATGTGTCAAAAATTTCTAAGTATTTTTCTATCTTCCAATGGATGAGTTCTGAAGAAGCTATTTAACTTCCATCTATATTTAGTTTTCCAAATAAAATTATTAACAATAACCGTGCAAAAACATAGGCAAAAAAATTTTTTTTCTTTTCTTAATGGTCTTTTTTTTTTTTAAACCTAATCTTTATTAAAAAATAACTGTATATATTTATGGGGTAAAATTTTTGAAGAAGCTATTTAACTTCCATCTATATTTAGTTTTCAAAATAGAATTATTAACCATAACCATGCAGAAAACACAGACAAAAATTTTAGGTTTTGTTAGGACCTAAAATAAAGGTACTAATAAGTTATGTTCATTAGCACAAGTAATCAAATCAGCAGATGTTTGTGGGCCTGCTGTGTACTCAGCACTTAGGATATAATGTCTACTTCTGTGAAGTACAGAGTCTAATGGGAAAGACAGACAATATAAGTAAACAAATAAGATAATTACAGTTTGTGCTAAATGCTACAAAGGAAATGGGAAGAGGGCTAGGGGTCAGAGGGAGGAGGAAATAGGGGGAACACACACCAAAACATAAACACACATGGAAAACATAAAGGAAAAGAATCCCAATAACAAATGCAGCAAAAAATACCAAGATATTTAGAAATTAATTGGAAATTATTTTGACCTATATAAAGAAAACACAAAATTTATAATAAGACACATGAAAGAGGATTTTTAATAAAGGACAGTATTATGCTCGTGTATGGGATAACTCAGTATTGTGAAGATTCCATTTATTTATTTATTTTTAAAATTTTTTATTTAATTTATTTATTTATTTATTATTATTATTATTTTTTTTTTTTTTTGCAGTTTTTTTGGCCAGGGCTGGGTTTGAACCTGCCATCTCCAGCATATGGGGCCAGTGCCCTACTCCTTTGAGCCACAGGTGCCGCCCTGAAGATGTAATTTAGAATTAACTTATACATTTAATTCTTCTAAGGATGGGGTATGGGAAAGAAATTCATAAAAAAAGTCTAATCATAGGGCGGCGCCTGTGGCTCAAGGAGTAGGGCGCTGGCCCCATATACCGCAGGTGGCAGGTTCAAACCCAGCCCTGGACAAAAAAAAAAAAGTCTAATCATGAATGAAGCAAGCAATAATGATGAAATATACTTTTAGAAAAAAAGAATCAGAGTATGATTTGTACTATTCTGTATTAAAGTAATTGAAAGATTGTAGTCATGGTGCAAAATCAGTGGAGAAAGTAAAACAGAAATAGTTACAAACATAGGATATGTGAGACTTTAGTAGCATTTCCAGTCTCTGGAAAAAAAAAAAAAAGGACATGCAAACAATGTATTAAAACAACTGAGAAAAAAATTGTCAGGTGTTAATATCATATCACATTCTAAAATAAATTCCAGAGTAATGTTTTAGTAATAGGTACTCACTAGAATGTTGTGATTCTGATCTTTAATATGTTAGCTTTAAAAGTCTTATATATCAGGCCGTGGACTGCTACCAATCTGTGACCTTTTAGAAACCAGGCCACACAGCAGGTAGTGAACAGCAGGCTAGAAAATCCTCATTTGTATTTTCAGTTGAAGCTCTATCTGTATTTATAGCCTCTCTCTATGCTTGCTTCACTGCCTGAGATCCTGCCTCTTGTCACATCAATGGAAGCATTAGATTCTCAGAGGAGCACAAATCGTACTGAAAACTGCCAAACACAGGGCAGGGAGTGGCTCGTGCCTCTAATTGTAGCACTCTGGGAGGCTGAGGTGGGTGGATTACTTGAGCTCATGGAGTTTGAGACCAATCTGAGCTAGAGTAAGACCCATCTCTAAAAATAGCTAGATGTTGTGACAGGTGCTTATATTCCCATATACTTGGGAAGGACTGATGCAAGAGAATCACTTGAGCCCAAAAGTTTGATGTTCCTGTGAGCTATGGTGCCTTGGCACTCAACCCAACTCAAAAAAAAAAAAAAAAAAAAAGAAAGAAAAGAAATGGAAAGCTGCAAATGCAAGGGATCTAAATTGTATATTCCTCATGAGAATCTAATGTCTGATGATTTGACGTAGAGCTGAGGTGGTCATGCAGCTGGGGAGCAGCTGCAAATACAGATTACATTAGCAGAAGAGGTTTGACTGCACAGAGACCATAATAAATCAATAATAAGTCAATTGCATGCAGACTCATATCAAAACTCTATTAATTAATGGCAAGTGACAATGTGCATCTGTTTTATGATGAGTTGTATAGTTATTTCATTATATACTACAGTGTAATAATAATAGAAATAAAGTGTATGACAAATGTAATGCACTTGAATCATCCCAAAACCATCTCTCCTGCCTGCCAGGTCTGTGGAAAAATTGTCTTCCATGAAACTGGTCCCTGGTGCCAAAAAGTATATTAATAAATGCATGAAAATTGAGGTTTCATATTTAGATTAGGTTTCTATGCTGCGGTAGCAACTTTATATACATACAGAGGGAGGGAAATTTATTCTGTACATGTAAGAGTCATATGTTCTTTAAAAATCTTTGAAGGGTTATAGTTTGGAGATTTTTATTTATGTTTGGATATACTAGCAATAACATTTATATCCTGTAATCTTACAATTTTAAATTTAATTTTTAGAATTTATATTACAGAAGAAACAAATACACAAATATAAGCATTTTCATTGTAACATTTCTTTGTAATATAAGAAAGTTGAAAACAATCTGTGTGCCTATCAATAAGTTATTGGACAGATAGGGGTTTTTATTAAAAACTTTGTTAAAGGGTGGCACCTATGGCTCAATGGGTAGGGCACCTGCCCCATATACCAAGGGTGAAGGGTTCAAACCCAGCCCTGGCCAAAGTGTAACAAAAAATCGCCAGGCATTGTGGCGGGTGCCTGTGGTCCCAGCTACTTGGGAGGCTAAGGTGGAAGAATCGCCTGAACCAGGAGTTGGAGGTTGCTGTGAGCTGTGTGACGCCACGGCACTCTACCAAGGATGATAAAATGAGACTCTATCTCTACAAAAAAAACCCCCAAAAAACAAAAACCAACTTTCTTAAAGAGAATAAGATAGATCAACAAATGGGCTTTTTGAATTTTTAGCGAATGTAAAAAGCGAAATATAGAACACTGTGATATGAACATGACTATTTAAATTACATACACACATATATAAATACATGTATATAAATGTACATTTGAAAGCATGGGTAATAATGTTTACATTTGGGTGGTGCCTGTGGCTCAAAGGAGTAGGGCGCTGGCCCCATATGATGGAGGTGGTGGGTTCAAATCCAGCCCTGGCCATAAAAACAAAACAAAACAAAACAAATAATGTTTACATTTGTGGATGGATTGGGTGATAGGATTTTCTAAGTTCTGGTATTTTACAGGCATATATTATTATAATTAATTAATTTTTTTTTTGAGACAAATTCTTACTATGTTGCTATGAGTAGAATGCTATGGCATCACAGCTCACAGCAATCTCCAACTCTTGAGCTTAAGCGATTCTCTTGCCTCAGCCTCTCGAGCAGCTGGGACTACAGGCACCTGCCACAACGCCTAGCTATTTTTTGGTTGTAGTTGTCATTGTTGTTTGGCAGGCCTGGGCTGGATTTGAACCCACTAGCTCCAGTGTATGTGGCTGGCATCCTAGCTGCTGAGCTACAGGCACCGAGCCAAGGCATATATTATTTATAATAAGAATTTTTAAGGGTGGCGGCTGTGGCTCAAAGGAGTAGTGCGCCGGCCCCGTATGCTGGAGGTGGTGGGTTCAAACCCAGCCCCGGCCAAAAACTTCAAAAAAAAAATAAAGAAAGAAAGAAAAAATAAAGAATTTTTAAAATGAGAAATGAGTAATAAGACTAAATTTTATTTATTTTTTATTTTATATGTATAAAATCATGAAACAAAAAGTTAAGATATTGCAGGATTTTAAAAAATTTTCTAGTAAAAGTAAATATCAGAAATATGGATATTGTTTTAAGTTCTGATTTTATTTTGGAAAAATTTGTCCTTTTCCCACCACTACACTAAAATTTCTAGACTTCTTATACCACTGGACCATGCCTACCTTTCCGTCTTCAACTCTTATCCCTTGCCCTTGGTGCTCCAAGCCACTTGGATCTTCCTTCAGATTCTATAATTTTCTGGGGTTTTTTTTCTTGCCATATGATCTTTATGTAGGCTATTTCCTCTTCCTAGAATGTTCTTTTTCTACTCCTCTTATTTCAATGCTGCCTCAGAGAAGCCTCCTTTGATTTCTTGGTCAACATTTGGTTCCTTTGTTTTATGCTTTTGTGCATCTTTCCTTCTAATTCTGCATCTCTTGGCAAAAATGTGTTTGGTCTCCTCCACTAGATAAAAGCTTCATTAGAGTAGGTCTACATCTGGATTTATTTACTAGCTTATTTTTGGCTTCTAGCATGATGGCTGGCATATAATTGGTGCTTAAGAAGTATTTATGGAATAAATCAATGAATTTCTTTATTTCTTTTCCTTTTTTTTTTTTTTTTTGAGACAGAGTCTCACTTTTATCGCCCTCAGTAGATGGCTGTGGCGTCACATCTCACAGCCATCTCCAACTCCTGGGCTTATGCGATTCTCTTGCCTCAACCTCCTGAATAGCTGGGACTACAGGTGCCCACCACAATGCCTGGCTCTTTTTTTGTTGCAGTTTGGCTGAGGCCAGGTTTGAACCCTCCACCCTTGGTATATGGGGCTGGAGCCCATTGAGCCACAGGCACCACCCATCAATGAATTTCTTAATCCTTTTTTTGCTTTTTGGGCAGTTGCCTACTTAGGTGCTGAGAAATTTCCAGGGGCAGCTACCTTAGGACTAAAGGGGAAGTATAGTTTGCATCTTACTTACTGTACAGTTTACTTTTTCTCCTTGGACATTTTTTTTTATTTCAGAAAATGTATAGATCTATCTTTTTGAAAGGCTTTATTTTTTTGATTAATTTTATTTATTTTTTTATTGTTAAATCATAGCTGTGTACATTAGTGCAATCAAGGGGCACAATGTGCTGGTTTCATATATAATCTGAAATATTCTCATCAAACTGTTCAATGTAGCCTTCATGGCATTTTCTTAGTTATTGTATGTAGACATTTGTATTCTGCATTTAGTAGCTTTGTTTTGTAGAGTACATATATGTTTTATGATCAGTTTGCTGAATGTATGACCCTTGCTTTCTAGCTTATGTAGCTTTGTCATTGGTTTGTTCTATGATGTGTTACTTATGCCAGTTGTATATTCGTCAAGAGCTGTAGGCATAGACTGTGCATTTGTCTTGGATAATGTTCAGTGTGATTTCTCTCAGGCCACTTGTCTTTGCTGCTTTGAAGTATAATTAATGGGGAAAATATGAAAGCATTAGGATAATAGATTTCAAATGTATCATTAAAAATAGAAATAATTTCCAAAAAATTCTCACTCCAAACTAAAAGTAAGTCTCCTTATCTAAAATATTTACTTGGCTCCGTGCCTGTGGCTCAGCAGCGAGGGTGCTGGCCACATACTCCAGAGCTGGTGGGTTCGAATTCAGCCCAGGCCTGCCGAACAACAATGACAACTACAACCAAAAAGTAGCCAGTTGTGGCAGGTGCCTGTAGTCCCAGCTACTTGAGAGGCTGAGGCAAGAGAACTACTTAAGCCCAAGAGTTTGAGGTTGCTGTGAGCTGTGATGTCATGGCCCTCTACCCAGGGCTACATAGTAAGATTCTGTCTAAAAAAAAAAAAAAAAAAGCAGGTGGTGGTGCCTGTGGCTCAAAGGGCGCCAGCCCCATATGTTGGAGGTGGCAGCTTCAAACCCAGCCCTGGCCATAAACTGCGAAATAAACAAACAAACAAAAAACAGAGTATTTACTAGATGAGTTTCTCCTGTAGTGAAAGGCATACATCATTTACTTTTGGCAGTTTCTGCAAGTAATACTATTTTCAGGTTCACTACTTTTTCTCTTTATAGATAAAAGAGAAATAGAAGGTGAAAGAAGATGCTGGGATCTGAACGTGGTGTTGTAGAAGAATGGTTATCAGAATTCAAGGTAAATTGGATTGGGGATAAGAATGCATACGTGATTTTTTTTTTTTTCTTTTTTTTCTTTTTTTGAGACAGAGTTTTACTGTTTCCCAAGCTAGACTGCTATGGTGTCAGTTTAGTTTATAGCAACGTCACACACCTGAGTTCAAGTGATCCTATTGCCTCAGCCTCTCAATAGCTGACACTAAAGCTGCCCTCAATAATAATCCACCTAATTTTTCTATTTTTAGTAGAGACAGGGTCTTACTGTTGCTCAGGCTGGTCTCGTACTCCTGAACTCAAGGGATCTTCCTGCCTCAGTCCCTCACAGTGCTAGAATTACAGGCGTGAGCCACTGTGCTGGGCCTTATTATATGATTCTTTGTCAGTAATTTAAACAGTGAATATTCATCCTATGGAGAAAGATAAGGAAATATGATGTGAAGCAGAAATAGTGTACTTTATCATTGCAGTATTTTTAAAAAGCGCTAATGTGAATAAAAGCCCAAACGTAATATTTAAAAACAAAGATAGTTGTTAGGAGTGATGAGGGGGTATTTAAATTTTTTAATATATTCAATAAAAGAGGGATGTCTCCAAGATTTAATAAGGCATAAAAATAGGATTTATGCTTATCTTGTAATTAAAAATCAAATAGGTTTTTTTTTTTTTTTTTTTTTTGAGACAGTCTCACTTCATTGCTCTGGGTAGAGTGCTGTGGCGTCATAGCTCACAGCACCTTCAACTCTTGGGCTTGACTAATCCTTTAGCTGCCACATCCTAAGTAGCTGGGACTATAGGCACCTGCCAATATGCCAGGGTTGGTATTTTTGTTTTTTTTTTAGAGACAGAGTTTCACTTTGTCACCCTCCGTAGAGTGCTGTGGTGGTACAGCTCACAGCAACCTCAAGCTCTTGGGCTTAGGTGATTCTCTTGCCTCAGCCTTGCCAGGAGCTGGGACTACAGGCCCCCTGCCATAATGCCTGGCTATTGTTTTGTTTTGCAGTTCGTCTGAGGCCGGGTTTGAACCAGCCACCCTCGGTATGTGGGGCTGGCGCCCTACCCACTGAGCCACAGGCGCCGCCTTTTTTTTTTTTTCTATTTTTATTAGAGAGAGGATCTCTCCCTTGCTGAGGCTGGTCTTTGAACTCCTGAGCTCAAGAGATCCACACCACCATGGCCTCCCAGAATGCTAGGATTACAGCTATAAGCCATTGCACACGGCCCTACTTTTCTTACTTGACTCTATTATAAATCTTTTTTTTTTTTTAAGAGACAGAGTCTCACTTTATGGCCCTTTGGTAGAGTGCCGTGGCATCACACAGCTCACAGCAACCTCCAGTTCCTGGGCTTAGCGATTCTCTTGCCTCAGCCTCCCGAGTAGCTGGGACTATAGGCGCCTGCCACAACGCCCGGCAATTTTTTTTTTTGTTGTTGTTGTTGTTGCAGTTTGTCTGGGGCTGAGTTTGAACCCGCCACCCTCGGCATATGGGGCCAGCGCCCTACTCACTGAGCCACAGGCATATGGGGCCTGCACCCTACTCACTGAGCCACAGGCGCCGCCCCTTATAAATCTTTTTGAGAGGTACTCAAAAAAGTTCCTGACTTCCCAAATACTAAGTTCACTTTTGTTTTCCTTTGGTGGTTTCTTTTAGGCATTACCTGACACTCAGATCACTAATTATGCGGCAACTTTACACCGGAAAAAAACACTTGTACCAGCCCTCTATAAAGTCATTCAAGATTCGGATAATGAGGTAGGAAAGCTTGAAAGAAAAATAATTTCTATGTAGTAAAATATGTGTACTAAAGCATATAAATGTGAGTTTTCAAGTTTTCTTTCTTGTGGGTCTGAAAGTTTTCTTTCTGCTCTTTTTCATTCTGATAATTGCTCTGGCTTTCCCGTTCTCTTCCTTTCCATATTTTAAAATGTTTTGGTCAGTTTTTTTCCTGTTGAAGACAGTATATTTTGATTTTTGATTTGAGTGACCATCATCTCAATATTTATTTAGTTTGAAACTTTTCTGTTTCCTTTTCTGGAATGTTTCCTGCTCTGGAAGCCATATTTTAAGGGTATACTGATTCAGCTTTATTTATTAAGTATTGCTTACAGTTATTTTATTGATAATATATAACTATGTATAATCACTCTAATCAGTGAAATCAAACTTAGGGCATGAAATGATAGTGCTAATAAATTTAGCCTGAAAATGATCAGATGAAACACTTTTAAATCTTAATAGTCAATATCAATAAACTTAGAATAAGAGTTTTCTATTAATCAGCCTTGTGATGGAAGTACAACTATTGAATATGTTAACGTATGCAAAATACACACATTATCTTTCCATTAACACAATAGTATGACATACAGTTTTATCACCACTGGATTTCATGTATGCTTTAAAGTGAAAATGAAAGGAACACACAGGAAAGTAGCTTCTTATCTTCCCAGATACAGCCTCCAAGAGTGCCACTGCTGTGTACTGGAGTGAGTTTGAAGAAGTTCAGGTAATCATCTCCTAACCAGCAGCTTAACTTAAAGTGCATCTTCATTTTTGTCCTATCACTAAAAGCTTGCTTATTGACCTCTTTCTTTTCTGTCTCCTAAATTTGGATTGGCTCTCAGTTAGACTTGCATCTGTTGCTATTTGTAGCAGCAACTGCAGGATCCATTTGCTTCTTTTTCTCTTGCAGTGTATTTCTGAATGTTGTATAACTTTAGGTATGGGTAATATACGTACATATCCTTCTTGTTCAGAAGTTTTCAGAATTTTCTGTTTGATGAACGTATTTATTCCCTACCCCTTGTTTTGCGCTCTTAACATTTAAGCTTTGCTTATTAAAATTTGTCTTACGCTTTCTCTTTAGATTGTAAGCTCTTCATGGGCAGTGGTCCGATATTCTGTATTATTATTTTCCTACAATCTAATATTTTATGTGCATTATGAGTAATAAATATTGATTGGGAGAACAGCAAAGTACAAAATGAGATTCTAAGATGATACTATTTTTATTAGGGCTCCCAATATGTAAACAACATCCTTTTCCTTTTTAAAAAATACTTTGGATGCTATGACATGAAGAAAAGTTATTCTCATTGCTTTACATTTTCATATGTCATATATTAATGGGTGGGACCTTGGGATCATGGCTAGTATTGGAAAAATTACACCTTGAGGGATCTGAGCTCAAATCTAGCATTCATTATAATCAACCAGTTGCTAACCAGGTCAGGGTTTCTATCTTGTCTCCTGTCAGGTCTTAAGTTTCTAACTATGTGTTCAATCTCTAGAAAAACAAAATGATAAATTCTATAGAACTTAAAAATTCTGGACTTTGGTCATAGAAAGATAGCCCTTTTTGTCCTGATTTTGTTATATTCTGAAACATAATCACATATACTATTGAGTTAACAAATTATGTTAGAAAATTATCATATGCCATATTTAATATAAAATTGAACTTAACTACAACCTTACAAACAATTTTGCTTTCTAGACCATAAAAATTCTTCAGAACATATTTCCTAGAGGTTTAATAATACATTTCATGACAGCTCATGTTATATATAGCTTCAGTTTTAAACTCCAGACTAAAATACTGCTTTATTTTTTCTTGTACCTACTTATTATTACTAGTCACTCTGTCAGTTCTTCTACTTCAAGTAGACCTGCAGTCCATTAACACTATCATTTTCTCATGATTTGAATGCCTTTTTTTCTTCCCCTCAATGTCTCATTTCTGTTTTTTCCTCCCTAAATTTTTGGGGTCCGTCATTACGGCTATTCCCTTGCAAACATTCTTAGCACCTTTGCCTCTCATTTTAATTCATATTTATTGGGCAAAGCTTTAATACTGGATAAAAACCAGCCACCCATTTACTTTCTGCCTGTACCTGAGCAGCTGAACCTGCATAGAGAAAACACAATTTTGTTGACTTTCTCCATTTTAAATTCAGGACTACAAATCTCCAGTGGGCACAGAAAATGTAGCCTTGCTTTGCTTCTTAGGTACACTGTTCATTTTACACCTTCTCTTTCCTCATACTTGCCTTCCGCTTTAATTTTCAGTTGCTTTCTTATGTCAGTAAAAAAAAGAAGAAGAAAATAGTTGGGAGCTCTCTTATTTTCCTGTTCAAATTTACCACCCTACCAGCCTCTCTGCCCATACTCTCTTGCCTTTTCTGGTGTCAGTGGGTGAAGTGTTCCAGGTTGTACCAAAGGCCATCTTCTCTACTTAGGCCTGGATCCCATCTCTAGTCACTCCAAGGACTCCACTTCCGTAATTATGCTTTCTTCCCTCTACCATTGATTTTATTTTTTCTTTTCCCTGCTGAATGGAATGTGGTAAATACATATTTCACTTTTTTTTTTAAAAAAAGGTCACCTTCTTTGACCTTGCCTATTTTATCTACCCCATTTCTTTGTCCCTGTTCACAGATGAACTTTCGTAAGTTGTAGTTTATTTATAATGTCTGTCTACTGGTTTCTATTTCTTATTCCTCACATTCTTTCTTTAACCCCTTCCAATAGGTTTCGCTCTTCATCCTTCCATCCAAAATGCTCTCAGTATGTTCATCAAATACCATATCTCTTCCTAATTATAATGTCAAAACAGTATTTGCTAAATTCAGGAAAGGTGTCTGTTATTCTTAGAATGTTTTTTAAGCTGAGGATAACGATTTTTAATACCTTTTGATATGAGTGATAGGGCAATTTAAGGGAAGTTAGAGTCGTTTACTGAGAATTTGAGAACATGATGGCATGAAATTTATGTTTAGAATTAAAAGTTTTAACAGCATTGGTAAGTTATTAATAGTCTTGTTTTATAGTGGTATGTGACTAAAAGTTATTTACTAGATTGCCAACATCCACCCTTGTTCATTAAAAAAAAAGGTAATAATTTTGGTAATTCTGTATTTCTTCACTGTGCTTAATTAAAATATAGTGGCCTATGTGCCAATGTAGGCATGTATAACTACTGGAAGGTTACAGTTTTTATAACAGAACTTCATTATAATTGTCCCAAGGCCCATAAAATTTAGAGAAGGCAATTTTTGGAGAGTGTTTACTAAAGAAGAGACTGAATTTGCAACATAAGTATATATTTTTATTTTATTTTATTTATTTAGTTTTTTGAGACAGAGTCTCACTCTGTCATCCTGGGTAGAGTGCTTTGGCATCATAGTTCACAACAACCTCAAACTCTTAGGCATGACCTTCTCATGTAGCTGGGACCACAGGCACCAGCCACTTTGCTTGGGTGGTTTTCCTGTTTGTAGTAGAGATTGGATCTCGCTCCTGCTCAGGTTGGTCTTGAACCCCTGAGCTCAAGCAGTCCACCCATTTCAGCTTCCCAGAGTGCTAGGATTACAGGTGTGAGCTATCACAGCGGGCCATATTTTTAATAAATTTATGAGAGCAATAATCTTTACTTCCCCAAAAGAGCTGAACGTTGCTATCAGTATTTAAGGAAGATACCAACAATTGACCATTTTCAAAGGTTTATTACTTGTTCATTGTTGGCACTACATGAAATACCACATATACTTGAGTATAAGCTGACCCGAGTATAAGCCGACCCCCTTAATTTTACCCTAAAAACTGGGAAAACTTAGTGACTCGAGTATAAGCCGAGGTGGAAAATGCAGCAGCCACTGGTAAATTTCAAAAATAAAAGTATATACCCAAAACATTACAATAATTGAGGAATCAGTAGGTTAAATGCTTTTCAATATTTATTGCTAAAGAAAAACTGTAAACTAGCAACAACAACTTAAAAACTTTAAATAAAGTGCAGAAAACCGTAGCTTAACAGGTAATCAAGCTGTGGGTTATATAGTTGTGGGTTAAATAGTTCAGTGGAATACAGTTCAGTTCAGCCGCCTACCTCTTTAGCTCAGCCGAGACTTGTGGACTGAGCTGAAGCACCGCCCCCTCAAGCAGACGGCAGAAGACGACTGGAGACTACGTGCATTTGATTAGGTGCGCGCACCGAATCAAATAACCTGTATGACCCGAGTATAAGCCAAGTTCGGGTTTTTTGGCACAAATTTTGTGCTGAAAAAACTTGGCTTATACTCGAGTATATACGGTATACTAGTTGTAGTTAAACAACCCACACTTTCATTGTCCCATAGGAAATCTGATAGAGTGGAAACAGCTTGACACAGGAAGACCTGAATTTAGTATCTTCCTTCATGACTCACTTCTGTGTGACCTTCAACTGTTGTCTGACTGATCTAGACTTCAGTGTTAGCAGAGTCGAAGATATAAAAAATTATTCTCTGATAGTGATTCCACATAAAGGGCTTAATATTTTCTAGACTAGGGTGTGTATGTGTAAATTTTTTAAGCTTTAGAGTTGTTCTTAGTTGTTCAATAGCTAAGCTAAGCTAACTGTATAATTGGCATAGATTTGTTGACTTTTGATTTTATAGTTGCAATAGTGACTTTTTTCTAGAATGTTAGATTATTACAAACATATAATTATATTCAGATTTTCAAAAGTATATGCATTATTTTAATCAGGATAGAGGTGATGAAATTTCTGATTAAAAATTATTACTAATTTTTAAAAGAATTAATTTTAAACTTTAATTTAAAAATTATAGTTTCTTATCAATGTTTTATATAAAGTTTAAAGTTATAGCCAGTTTTGTGCAGTGTGCAGTTTTCTAGCAAAACCATTCTAAATTGGTAATATACATTTAGAAAAAAGTGGAGAAGTTTATTTTAACTGCTTATTTTCTTTAGTTTTCTAGGTCATTAAATTTCTCATAAGTCATATTGTGTGATGTCATATGAAAAATTAGTCAATTAAACATTTAAAAAGCTATTTCTATATATTTTATTCCTTTTCAAAATCTTCCAAGTAAATATAATTAGAGAAATTTAAGTCAGTTTTAAAACATAAAAATAATCAGTTTTTCTTTCTTTTTTTTTTTTTTTTTGCAGTTTTTTTTTGGCCAGGGCTGAGTTTGAACCTGCCACCTCTGGCATATGGGGCTGGCGCCTTAACCACTGAGCCACAGGTGCCACCTATACTTTTCTTTCTTTTTTGCAGTTTTTGGCTGGGGGGTTTGAACCCTCCACCTCCAGCATATGGGGCTGGTGCCCTACTCCATTGAGCCACAGGCGCCACCCGAGTCTTTTTTCTTATGTATATTTAAAATATTGGCTAGAATTTTAGATACCCAAATAAGTGTTGCAAAATCCCTTTTTTTATACTGAGTAGTATGTAATTTGTTTAAATTATAGTCTGAGTTGAGATTTAAAGTTTGTTTCCAACAAGATTATTTAAAATTATTTTATTCCAAAAGAATCTTTTGAAAATGGAAAGTAGTAAGAGTTGGTAAGAACCGAAGGAGAAAATCACCAAATATAAATGTAGTAAATTGGCTGTAGGACTAATTATTTAATAAATTTAGTAGTATAATGTATTAAAAGGTATGTTTATATTATATTGACATAAAATATTAATACTTATAGTTAGTGGATTTGTTAATTTGTGTACTCTTTACATAAGTAGAGATAAATTTCACTGAATTTCTTGAAAATATCAAGAAATTAATAGGAAGAATTTATTTTAAAAAATATTATACAGGTGTACATATACGTTTTAGAAAATAAGAGTTACAGAGTAGGGAATGGTGGCATGCTTCTGTAGTCCCAGCTAATTAGGAAGCTGAGGCAGGAAGATCACATGAGCCCAGGAGTTCAAGGCTACAGTGAACTGTGATTGTGCCACTGCACTTCAGCCTAGGCAACAGAGAAAGATCACATCTCTTTAAAAAAATAGAGTTATAGCTGAAAGAATGGCGATAACTAATGCACTTTATTTGCTTTTAGCTCCTGGAGCCTGTCTGCCACCAGCTGTTTGAACTCTATCGTAGCTCTGAAGTTCGACTTAAGAGGTTCACACTGCAGTTCTTGCCAGAATTGATGTGGGTTTATTTACGGCTTACAGTTAGTCGAGACAGGCAGAGTAATGGTTGCATTGAAGCACTTCTACTAGGAATTTACAATTTGGTAAGTTGAAAATGAAAGTTTGGGAAACTTTTAAGTATTTTTTAAAGTCCTCTGAAATAATATTTGAGGAATGTTTATAGAAAAATAAATGTCTACTGAATATTTATTTGAATTACTTAAGTATAGAGGTAAGTATTGATATGCATTTTATAAAGTAGGTGAGACTAATTGGTAACATCATTAATATTTTATGACTTATTTCTTCAGATTATTTGACCAATATTTGTGAATGCTTTCTGTGTAACATTGAACTGGGCACTAAAAATACAACGCACTAGATGTGGTACTACTTATAGGGAACTTCTGCTTTATTAAAGAAGACATGTTTACAGGTGACTAATAATGCAATTTGTGTGATAAAAGAGGATTTCAGAGAGAAACTCAAATGTTAACTAAATTTATCATGGCAGGCTTTATTTTTGTAATAAATGTAAGCTTGACTTTACAAAGAATTATAAATTTAAATAATTTATAATTTCCTGACAAATTGAAATTAGGAATAGGTGAGATTTCAGGAAAAAGTAATAATCATAAGCAGAGAAGCAAGAAAGTCATATCCTAGAAATAAAAAGTAATTGAAGTGCAGAATATATATGCAAGCAGGAAATGATGATTTTGTATCAGTTTTGGAGAGTCTTGTTAAAGTGCAGAGTTCAAGTCTAGGATTTCTTTCTTTTTTTTTTTTTGTGAGATGGAGTCTCACTGTGTCACCCTCAGTAGAGTGCTGTGACATCACAGTTCACAACAACCTCAAACTCTTGGGCTTAAGAAATTCTCTTGCCTCAGTCTCCCAAGTAGCTGGCACTATAGGCGTCCACCACAACACCCAGCTATTTTTTGGTTGTAGTTGTTATTGTTGTTTGGCAGGCCCAGGCTGGGTTCGAACCTGCCTGGTGTATGTGGCTGGCGCCCTAGCTGCTGAGCTACAGGCACTGAGCCTCTTTCTTTATTTGTTTATGGAGACAGAGTCTCACTTTGTTGACCTTGGTAGAGTGCTATGGTATTGTAGCTCACAGCATCTCACTTTGTTGCCCTTGGTAGAGAGCTATGGTATTGTAGCTCACAGCAACCTCAAACTCTTGGGCTCAAGTGATCCTCCTGCCTCATTTTTCTAGGTAGCTATGACTACATGTTTACACCACAACTCCTGGGTATTTTTTTTTTTTATTTTTTTTTAGAGACAGTGGCTCACTTTGTTGCCCTTAGTAGAGTGCTGTGGCATCACAGCTCACAGCAACCTCCAGCTCTGGGCTTAGGCAATTCTCTTGCCTCAGCCTCCTAAGTAGCTGGGACTACAGGCACCCGCCACAACGCCCAGGTATTTTTTTGTGGCAGTTTGGTTGGGACTGGGTTCAAACCCACCACCCTTGGTATATGGGCTGTGCCCTACCCACGGAGCCACAGGCACCACCCACTCTTGGGTATTTTTAGAGATGGGGCATCCACCACAATGCCCAGCTATTTTTATAAAGACAGGGTCTGAATCTTGCTCAGGCTGGTCTCAAACTCCTCAGCTCAAGCAATCCACTCTCCTCCACCTCCCAAGAGGGGTAGGATTACAGGCATGAGCCATCACTCCCAGCCTAAGTTTAGGTTTTCTTTAAAGTAATTAGAGGATTTTGAACAGAACAATTGTATTATGTATTAGGAAAAGATTAACCTGGGTGGTGCCTGTGGTTCAGTGGGTAGGGCACCGGCCCCATATACCAAGGGTGGCAGGTTCAAACGTGGCTTCAGCCAAACTGCAACAAAAAAAAAAAATAGTTGTGGTGGGCTCCTATAGTTCCAGCTACTCAGGAGGTTGAGGCAAGAGAATCACCTAAGCCCAAGAGTTGGAGGTTGCTGTGAGTGGGGTGCTACCACACTCTACCTAGGGGGATAAGTAAGACTCTGTCTCTAAAAAAAAAAAAAAAAAAATGAAAAGATGAACCTGATTGTGCTATGCAGAGAGACTTGGGGATTATAAATTAAATGCAATCACTGTTCCTTATATATTTTTTTTGCTTTAAATTATTTTATTGGAATTCTTCAGATAAAACCAGATGGTTGTACAAGGTAAAGTGAAAGCTATCTACTTGTCACATAAGTGCCCCCAAATTTCTAGGTGAGTTTTTTCTCCAATATGACTGTAGCTGCTCACACAGGTTAATACAGGAAAGAAGTTCCTAGAATCTGCTCAACACCAGCTAGAGGACATCCTTTGTGACAGCAAAATCCTGAAATTTCATAAAAGGAATACATAATAAAACCACAGTAAAATATGAAGGTGGGCAATTAGTAGTAAAAATATGAAGATGGACATGTTGGGGGGCACCAGACAGGATAGAGGGGAGTGAGTGGATCAGGTGGTTTCAAAGATCCTCAGGAAAAAAGCTTAGAGACTAGTCCATCCAAGTCATCATTATCACTGTTCCTTATATTTTAAGTGCTATGTCTATAATTGAGAAGAGTAGAGGAAGTGTACATAGGATTTTTTCTTCTTTAAGGACATCAGTGAAGGGAAGAAAAAGTCAATATATTATTATAGCATGTTATGGTTTTTAAAATCCGAGTAAAAACACAGTGGAAACTAGAGGGGAAGAAGAAAACCACTCACACTTCTGAGATGCTTGGGGTCTTACAGGCTTGATTAACTTTATAGTATGGGGAGGGCATGCCTGAAAGGAAGGGAAGTCCTTAAAGTTTATAAGAACTGTAGGAAACAAAGTGAAAGGGTGTGGGAAAGTTTGGGAACATGGGAACATCTGTTAATACGTAGGATCTTTCTGAAGACTTGGCAGCAGGGCTCCTTTTCAAGTGCAGTGCAAGGAAACAAAATAGCACAAGGTCATGTCTCCACCTTCATGCACCTCTACAAAATTGGACAGTTACCTGAATTCATCAAGAATTGTGGAATTTATGTATGTATCTTGAAGTCATTGAGCAGGAAATTGAGAAACTACTGGCATAATACTGTTGATTCTGTTTACCTTTAGAATTTGGAGCTTATGTAAATTTCCAATTCAAAATGTGGTTTGATGATAAAATTGGTAAATTAGTAATTATTTGATAATTTCTTAATGAATTTGATGCTATATTATTTATGCAACTCTTTTCTTCTAAGGAATTAAGTACCTTAAATATTATTTTGTGTTTTTCATGATGCCAGTTTAGGCATCATTGGTATTGTAATCCCTGCCCTTTGGAGTCTTATATTCTGTATACTCAGTACATTGCAAACAAATGTTTCACATAATAAAGTTTAGTTTTACAGTTGAAAAATATTAAGGATAAGAAAGTTGAGTCTTACAAGAAATCGTCTCTGTACCAGTCATTACTCCTCTAAGTATTAGCACTTAAAAAATACTTAGAATACTCTATCACTAGAAGACTGAAGGAGGGAGCATAGGCTTTAGACTCACTTGTATTGAGTTCAAAATCATGTCCTGCCTCTTATTGGCTATTTCAAATTTGGGCATATTACTTAATATCTTGACTTCAGTTACCTCATTTGTAAAACAGCAATAAAATATTTTAGGATTAAAAACAATTTGAAGAATTCAACATGCTATCTAAGATGTTTATAAATGTTTATCATTTTATTAAAATAGTGAGTTTTTTAAAAATGAAAAGCTAGTGTAGGAATAAAATTCTCTACTTTCCTAACTTGCCTGATTTTTTTCTTTTAAAGAAGGAAATTTGTTTTATATATTACTGTTTTCTGTGGTACTTAGGATAGATAGACACTTAGTAAATGTTTGTTGATATAAAAATTGAGTTTGGTGTTTTAGATTATATTTAACATTAAGGTGTCATTTTATTTGTTTAGTGTAATAAAATTTAGTAATAGGATAAATGAAGCAAAAATATTTTACAAAGCTTGTTGGGAGTACTGTTGGTGGTATAGTTTAATTATCTTTTGGCATCTCACAATCAGTATATTATGAAAAAACGCTCTGTTGTATGTCAGAAATGTAATCCTAGGCTTCTAACTTCTTTTAATTATTATCTTGAGATCTGTGTTCTTTCTTCTCCCTGGTTCTCTGTTTTTCTTACCCCACTGGGTTTCTTCTGTATACTCACTTCTCCTTTTCCTCTTTCCTTCCCCAATACCACTGTTTTAGGTAACCTCAGTGTGTTTCATATTTCAGTTTACAGCGAGTTTTATATTGTTTCAGTTTAAACAGAAACTGGCGCCCATAGCATAGTGGTTATGGCGCCAGCTACACACACCGAGACTGGTGGGTTCTAACCTGGCCTGGGCAGCTAAACAACAATGACAACTGCAGCAAAATGTAAGGTGTTGTGGGGGTGCCTGTAGTCCCAGCTACTTGGGAGCTGAGGCAAAAGAATGGCTTGAGCCTAGGAGTTGGAGGTTGCTGTGAGCTTTGACGCTATGTCACTCTACTGAGGGCATCATAATAAGATTCTGTCTCCAAAAAATAAACAAATAAATAAAGTATTTTTGCCTAATTTAAATCAGACCCATTCTTCTTAGCATAGAATTTATCTGAAGTGGGATAAATGATGGGGTGGGAATTAGTTTGACTACAGAGAAGTTACATGACCTTTCATAAGACTATTTATTTATTTATTTATTTTATTTGTTTATTTTTTGAGACAGTCTCACTTTGTCACCCTTGGTAGAGGGCCATGGTGTCAGAACTCACACAAACTCAAACTCTTGGGCTCAAGCGCTTCTCTTGTCTTAGCCTCCCAAGAAACTGGGATGACAGGTCTTACTCTGGCTCAGGCTGGTCTTGAACCTGTGAGCTCAGGCAGTCCTCCTGCTTCAGCCTCCCAGAGTGCTAGGGTTACAGGTATAAGTCACTGTGTCAGGCTCCTATAGGACCTATATTCCTGCCAAAATTAGAGGTATGACCATTATTCATATATGATCAGTACTCTCCTATGACACAACAAATTCAGAAATGAGCCCTGTAGGGAAATTCTTTTGGGTTTTGTTGGTTTTATTGTTTCTTCCTTTACTATTCAGTATCTGACTGTCTACCATATGGGTCTACTAAGGGAGTTCTTTGTAGATTTTCTGCTGGTGATGCATACTAATGTGAGTTGTAAAAGAAACAGAAAAGTAAGACAGTGGGGAAAAGAAGTGATGCAGCTTTGACTCCTCTGATATTGTCATCTGTAGACATATACCTATTGATACCCGAGGAAGATGGGAGGTGCCAGAGACAGAAGTTAAGGATACCATTGCCCCCCTCCCTTTTCTTTTGAGACAGAGTTTGAGTATGTTGACCTCAGTAGAGTGCCCTGGCATCACAGCTCACAGCAACCTCAAACTCTTGGGCTTAAGTAATTCTCTTGCCTCAGCCTCCGAAGTAGCTGGGACTACAGGCACCCACCACAACACTTGGCTATTTTTTTGTTGTAGTTGTCATCGTTGTTTAGCAGGCCCGGGCTGGGTTGGAAGCTTCCAGCCCCGGTGTATGTGGCTCATGTCCTAACCACTGAGTTACAGGCACCAAGCCCATTGCCCTTTTTATGAAGAGATAAAATATTGGCCAGATGCGATGGCTTACAACTGTAATGCTAGCACTCTGGGAGGCTGAGGCAGGTGGATTGCCTGAGCTCAGGAATTCGAGACCAGCTTGAGCAAGAGCAAGATCCCTTCTATACTAAAAATAGAAAAAGTATCTGGAGCATTGTGGTTGGTACCTGTAGCCCCAGCTACTTAGGAGACCTGCAAGAGGATTGCTTAACCCAAGAGTTTGAGTTTGTTGCGAGCGCTCC
Source organism: Loris lydekkerianus (assembly GCA_963574355.1). Classification (NCBI taxonomy): domain Eukaryota; kingdom Metazoa; phylum Chordata; class Mammalia; order Primates; family Lorisidae; genus Loris; species Loris lydekkerianus. The sequence continues at coordinate 37,528 of CAUYPK010078530.1, read as the reverse complement.
ATCCAGGAGGACATAGCAAGACTCTGCTCCTCTACCCCCCAAAAAAGAGAGAGAGAAAGTGCTTTTTAAAATATCATAAGCATTTTCTTGTAGCTCAGTAAAATTTACAAATTTATTTTTAATCACTTGGACTAATAATTGTTAATTTATAGCTAATTTCAGGTAGTTTATTGCTGAGGATTTTAAGAGTTTCTTTTATTCAAGATTGTTTCTTCAGTGTTCTCACCATTTAAAAAAACTATATGAGGTATTGTATATGTTAGGGTATACATATATCAGAACATCATGTTGTGTATCAAAAATACATGTAATTTTTTTCAGTTACATGTTAAAGTTGGAAAAAAACTTGTTTTCTGTTAGGACAATATTTTTCTTATTTTACTAAGTGTGGATCTCTTAACCTTTGATTTTAATCTGTTTAGCTCAGCCATATTCCTATTAAAAGGTCTAATAGTCACTTGTAATCTCCTTGTTCTATATGTAAATTTAACATAAAATCTATTTGTGTACCTGCTTCATGTGTTTGCTGTCATTGTATTTGATTTAGTATAGTATTTTGCTTGGTATTCCTTTGTGGATTGTAACTCTACTATGAAAGTGTACAGATTTGCTAAGTTAGAAAAGATATACTATGGCAGAAATATTTTTATACATTAGTATTTCTGAAAATCTTTAACTGCCAGTGATATATTCTGTAAGTTAAGAATGTAATTGTTATTCCTTATAATGTAACCTTGTGATTATTTCACTATGTCTGTGTATTTTTGGGCTATAGGAAATTGCTGACAAAGATGGAAACAATAAAGTTCTATCTTTCACTATCCCTTCCTTGTCCAAGCCTTCAATATATCATGAAGTAAGTAACATTGGAAATGTTTTTAAAATTATATTGAGTAAGAGATAAAAAGTCAATTTCTTACGAGAGGTAAATATTTTTAAAAATCTTTACTGGGTGGCACCTGTGGCTCAAAGGAGTAGGACAGTGGCCCCATGTACCAGAGGTGGTGGGTTCAAACCCAGCCCTGGCCAAACAAACAAAACTTTACTGATTTGCTTCTTAAAAATAGGTGTTTATTAATAGTGATATAAGACTGAGCTGTTACAGAGAGGCAGAAAGTAATTACTGGAAAATTTTCTTTTTCTTTCTTGTTCATTTCTTTATTCTTCTACCCGTATCTTTTTTAAAGGTTTTTTATTAATCTTCTATGAAATTTCAAAATATTCTTTAATTTTTACGCTGGGTATAGTGATTCACACTTGTAATCTTAGCACTCTATGAGGCTGAGGCAGGTGGATTGCTTGAGCTTAGGAGTTTGAGACCAGCCTGAACAAGAGTGCGACTGTGTGTCTACTAAAAATAGAAAAAGTTAGCCAGGTGTGGTGGTACAGGCCTGTAGTCAAAGCTAGTTGGGAGGCTGAGGCAAGAGGATTGCTTGAACCCAGGAGTTTGAAGTTGTTATAGGTTGTTGTGAGCTATGACCCCATGGCACTCTAGCCTGGGGCAACATTGTGAGACTTTTATCTCCAAAATAAATCTTGAATTTTTTTAAAGTCTCTCATATTGCTTGAAAATCATGTATATTAAATTGGGTTATTTTTATTCTTTAGAAAAAATAACTCCTTAGAAGAATGTTAGTGCTCTAATTATTGTATTTCAGTTTAAAGGAATTTAATTGATGTGTTCTGTTTAGTAATGTACTTTTTTTTTTTTTTTTTTTTTTTGAGATAGAGTTTCACTATGTCACCCTGGGTAGAGTGCTGTGGCTTCACAGCTCCCAGCAACATCAAACTCTTGGGCTTAAGTGATTCTCTCTTTTTTTTTTTTCTTTTTTTTTTTTTTTTTGCAGTTCATGGCCGGGTCTGGGTTTGAACCCGCCACCTCCAGCATATGGGGCCGGCGCCCTACTCCTTTGAGCCACAGGCGCCGCCCTTAAGTGATTCTCTTGCCTCAGCCTCCCAAGTAACCAGGACTACAGGCACCTGCAACAATGCCTAGCTATTTCTTTGTTGCAGTTTTGTTTTCTTTTTCTTTTTCTTTTCTTTCTTTTTTTTTTTTTTTTTTCCGGTTATAGTTGTCATTGTTGTTTGGCAGGCCTGGGCTGGGTTTGAAACTGTCAGCTCCATGTGGTTGGTGCCCTAGCCACTGACCTACAAGTGCCGAGCTGCATTGCAGTTTTCGTTGTTGTTTACCAGGCCTAGGTTTGAACCATCTTGCCTTGGTGTACCTGGCCAGCACCCTATCCACTGAGCTATGGGTGCCGAGCCAGTAATGTACTTTTTTGTTTATATTTATTTGGTTGAAGAATGTGGGAACTTTGATAATCATATAGATAGATGCCTTTTAAGCTGAACTCTTTCTGTCTGCTTTCTTTAAGTAAAAATGCAATAAGAGAATGTGTTATGAATCAAACCTCTGATCTGTGGTGGCCATTAATGCATAAAGTATTTTTAAAGAAACTTTATTAGTAGGCTAAACATTATTTTCCATTTTCCTAGTAACACAGAGACTCCTGCTTGTCCCATTGATCTATATAGCTGTTAAATTTCTTAAGTAATTCCTCTGGGACTTTGTTTTGTGTTGGAAATAGACTATCTCCTATTTAGCTAAGAATCATTTAACCATAGAATATTGCTCAGTAATCTATTTTAATTAACTTCTGTGTATCATGTTATGAAATAAAATGGAGAGTAGTGAAGCATTTATAAATGGATGGTTCTTTTGATTTTAGAAACATAAAATCAATTATGTTAGTATTAAAGAGACATTTAATCATAGTCTTCAATATTGTTTGTGTTATAAACAACTCTATTGTGTTCTAGAATATAGACAAAATTTATGATTTTGGGTTTTTTTTTGTTTGTTTCTTTTTGGTTTATTTGAGACACAGTCTCATTCTGTTGCCCAACACTAGAGTCCCATGGTGTCAGACTAGCTCACAGCAACCTCAAACTCTCAGGTTCAAGAGATCTTCCTGCCTCAGCCTTCCGAGTAGCTGGGACTATAGGTATCCACTACAGCACCTGGCTAATCTTGCTCAGGCTGGTCTGAAACTCCTGAACTCAAGGGATCCTCCCACCTCGATTTCCCAGAATGCTAGGATTACAGGCGTGAGCCCTAGTGCCTAGCCAAAATTGATGTATTTTGGTGGCGCCTGTAGCTCAAGCGGCTAAGGCACCGGCCACATACACCAGAGCTGGCGGGATTGAATCCGGCCCAGGCCCACCAAACAACTACAACCAAAAAAATAGCGGGGCATTGTGGTGGGCGCCTGTAGTCCCAGCTACTTGGGAGGTGGAGGCAGGAGAATGGCTTGAGCCCAGGAGTTGGAGGTTGCTCTACTCAGGGCTATAGCTTGAGGCTCTGCCTCAAAAAAAAAAAAAAAAAAATTGATGTATTTTTAACCTTTCATTTTTTCAGCCACTTTTCTTACTCTCTTTCCTAAACATAGAGATTTATTTCATAATCTTTCAAAAAATAAGCAGTATATTTTTAGTTTTATATATTTTACATTTGTAATTTTCAAAAGGATTGGTGACCTGTTGTGAATAATAAAGTTAAACAAAAATTATGTAATTGTAGAATGGAAAATATTTTGGGAAAGAAGAATAAGTAATTCTGAAACTGCCTTTTGTTGAAACAAAAATTACATGACACGGATTTTTACTTCCTTTGAGAGACACTGTCTCATACTATGACTTAATTTTTGTAGCCCTCAACAATTGGATCCATGGCTTTGACAGAAGGAGCATTGTGTCAGCATGATCTCATCAGAGTTGTTTATAGTGATCTTCATCCTCAGAGGGAAACATTCACTGCACAAAACCGGTAATGGTCAAAACTGTATACAATAACAATTGTTAATTTACACTTAATAGTTGACTGTATTTTAGCTCAAGCTTGGTATGAGACGTGTCCAGGAGTTCATACTTATGAAATACATCATAGTAGTGATATACTCATCTATCTAATGTTTGGTATTATGGTATGGTCATCTTGTATAATGTAATATAAAGACTAAAAATGTGAATGGGAAGGTAGCCAAACCAGGATTCATTCATGTCCTAGTACTGCAATTTAGGGGTTTTGCCCCTTCAGGCAGTTTACTCTCGACACCTTGCTTTCTTTGTAAATTGGGATTAGTAACTGAAATTAGACAAACTGCAGGGTTTGAGGGTACAGTTACCTCAACAGTGACTGACCTAACTTCTGACACCAACTGTTTTGAGGAGTTCCCAAAAGCAATCTCTTGTTTGGTAATTTATTAGGACTCACAGAATTCACTGAGCCATTATACACACAGTTATGGTTTATTACAGGGAAATGATGCAGGTTAAAATCAATCAAAGGAAGAAGCATACAGGAGATAGAGTATGGAGGGTTCTAGACACAAAACTTCTGTTGTCCTTTCTCATAGAGTCAGGATACATTAATCTTTTGTCATCATTGTGTGAGAGTAAACACAGAATGTTGACAAAAGGAAAGTTCATTCAAGCTCTGGTTTTATTGAGGCTTCAGTATATAGCCACGATTGATAAGATTGATTGCCTGCCAGGTTGATCTCAGCCTCCAGGTGGACTGATACCATGTGACCCAGAGCTACCGCCTTAAAACACATGGTATTTCTCTTTGATGTGGCCAACCAACTCCTACCTAAGAGTGTCAGATATGGCCAGCCCCATCCTAAGTCCTGGTATCACCAGCATCTGCCCTAAGCAAAGACACTGCTATCAGATATGACATAGATTCCTTTCTAGCAGCAAAGGCCAAATTATAGACATTTCCCGAGTTATGTAGGTTGAACTTACAACTTTTCAACTTTACGGTGGTCTAAAAGAAAGCAATATTTGAATTTGAAATAAAAACATATTTCAAATTCATATAACCATTCTATGTTTTGCTTTTAGCACAGTATTCAATAAATTAAGGTATTCAACACTTTATTATAAAATAGGCCAACTGTAGGCTAATGCAAGTGTTCTGAGCACTTTTAAGGTCTGCCAGGTGAGCTATGATGTTTGGTAAGTTAAATGTATTAAATGCATTTTGTCTTTATGTGTAGCAGACCATATAGCTTTAAGGAAAGGAGAAGCAAGAGTTATGCTTGGAACACTCTGCAAATATAAGAAACACCTGTAACATCTTGGTAATATGGCACCTTGGTGATAAGGGCATGGGGAAGGGATTTGGCTCTCCTGAACACGGACAGCTCATGAGACAAGAACATCAGTGCTTGGCAGTCACTACACCTGTGGTGTAAGTAACCACAGAATCACGTCTATAAGAAGCTGCAGGAGAAGGCAGCCAGGGAGAGTGCGCACTTTCTTTCATGGACCCGCTCACTCTTACTCTTTTGCTTCTCCTGCCTGCAGAATGCCTGCAGAATGCCTGCATGGTGTCTCTCTATGAAAGACTGCTAAGATGTACTTTTCTAATAAGACTTCTCTTCTCCCTTGAATACTGTCTGTCTCTCTCCCTTCTGCTAAGGCGAATAGCCCTCAGGCACCTAAGGGTAATTGTTTCCGAGCAAGATAATAGCAAAGAGATCCAAGGGAACAAAGCTAGCTGGGGCCGGAGACCTGGCCAGGCCCAGGCCCCGACAAGTGGCACCCCAGAGGGGACCCGACAAGTGGCAACTACAAAGGGACCCGACACTTATGAAATTTCCAATTTGTGATGGATTTATTGGGATGCAATTCCATTGAAAATCAAGGAGCATCTGTATTTACTCCACAGGCCATCCCCTAGTCTCTGGCCAAAGCTCTCAAGCAAATATAATCATGTTTATCTGGGCATCTATGTTTAGTATAGCATTTATTTGACAGACACAGCAATACTGTCATTAAGAAAAGCCTCACATTTGGAAAAGCCAATGTAGGTTTCAGATAGATTGAAAGAAATAACTGGGCTTGGTGCCTGTAGTACAGTGGTTATAGCGCCAGTCACATACACTGAAGGAGAACCCAGCCTGTGTCAGCTAAACAATGACAACTGCAACAACAACAAAAATAGCCAGGTGTTGTGGTAGATGCCTGTTGTTCCAGCTACTTGGGAGGCTCAGGCAAGAAAATCACTTAAGCCCAAAAGTTTGAGGTTGCTGTGAGCTATGATGCGACAGCACTCTACCAAGGGGGACATTAAAAAAAAAAAAAAAAAAGAAAATAACCAATTCATCCTATAAAGCTACAGCATACATTTTCATGTTTTGTGATTACTCTTTCTCATCCCTCTTCTTGTTGTAACTTGTGATACACTTGTGCAGAACTATTTGTCATAGAAATTAGCTCATGATTTGTCTACTTCCTCAAGCCAGTCACATTCTATTAGTATTCATCCAAAGAAGGAATTCAATTTACCAATACATTTAACTAGTATTTTAATCTAACCAATAGTGCTAAGTTATGTCACAAAATGGCAGTAGATGAAACCTGAAAAATAAGAGCCAAAGATATTGGCACATTATTAGCCAATCATTAACAATTATTCTAGTTTATCAGCATTTCATATGACCAAACTGTCTCCCAGAATGGTGCCACTGAAGTTTACAATATTGTATTCAACTTTATTAGGTTTTAAAAGCAGGAGTGGTCTCACTAACTATGACTTTACCCTTTCAGGCATCTGGCATAAATGAACTAATAGACTTTATCTCTTTCTCTAAGCCTCTTTCAAGGTCTGATAACTTAAATAATGAGTAACTGAAATCTAGAGTCACTCTTAAATGATTAAGCCAAAATCTAAGGACGTAGCTGGGATAAGCAGAAATCACAAACTTATCTCTGTGGCCTGGGCTGTCTTTCCAGGGATTTGGAAATAGGGCATTTCAAGGAGAGGGTAAACAAGAGAAAGGAAATGGAGGGGGTAAGACAGTGAGGCAAATGGATATGTTCTTGTTACATAAGATAATGTGATTGTTCAAAAAGGGAGTAAAGGGAAAGAAGATCAGTTATGTATTAGGATTGACAATTAAGTTCATAAACTTGCCATGTGCTTACATTGGCAGCACTGTACAAATACCTCAATAAGATTTTATAACCTTGGTGTATGAGTGTCTCACAGCTATGCTCATGTTGGTGTGTAGTGGTGTCCTCCTGAATGGCATTCATTATTGCATGTATTTGTGTGCCATTGTGAGACTGTTGAAGCTTAAAGCAATGAACAAACATTAAATTTCTTGTTAAACTTGGCCAAGAGTGGAAATGAAATCAGGGACATGTTAGTGCAAGTTTATGGGGATAATGCCATGAAGAAAATGGCAGCGTATAAATGGATTTTTCTGAGGGGAAAGAAAGCATCACTAATGAGAGGTTGGGACAGCCAGTAATAAGTAGAACTGATGAAAACATTGCAAAAATTTGTCAAGTTGTGTGTCAAAATCATCGGCTGAGTATAAGAAGCCCAGAAGACCAAGTAAATAGCAATAGAGAAATAGGAAAATCTTAACTGAAAATTTTGGCACAAGAAAGTTGTGTGCAAAAATGTTCCGAATGAAGCTTACCAAAGAACAGAAACATAGAGTTGAAGTTTGCCAAGACCTTTTGTAGTGGCAAGACGATATTTTGAGTCATGTTATCGTTGGTGATGAAACATGGGTATTATCAATATTATCCTGAAATAAAGCATCAGAGTGCACAATGGAAGTCAGCCAATTCTCCATGACCAAAAATGTTCCATCAGTCCAAATCAAGAGTCAAAATGTGGCTTGGTGCTATAGCACAGTGGTTACGGCGTCAGGTTGTTTTTGTCTAACTTTTTCACACAGCCGTTTCAGCAATTCCAAATAGTAAACTTGGTTAACTGTCCAGTTAGTACAAATTCATTAATGAATAATCAAAAAAGTTTAGCAACATCATTTTGACGTGTTTTTTTTTTTTTTTTTTTTTTTTTTTTTTTGTTACAGAGTCTCACTCTGTCCCCGTGGGTAGAGTGCCCTGGTATCACAACAGCAACCTCAAACTCTTGGGCTTAAGTGATTATCTTGCCTCAGCTTCCCTAGTAGCTGGGACTACAGGCACCTGCCACAATGCCCGGGCCGGGTTTGAACCCGCCAACTTCCGTGTATGTGGGTTAGGGTTAGGGTTAGGGTTAGGTTACCTGACCAGTTCATGCAATTGTTGTCTCTTGCATCATGACAATGCTCTAGTTCACACAGCACTGTGAGGAAGTTTTTAGCCAATAAATAACAGTGTTGCAACACCCTCCCTACTCACCTGATCCAGACCCCAATGACTTTTTTCTTTACCTGAAGATAAAGGAAATATTGATAGGAAGACATTTTTATGACATTCAGGACACGAAGGATAACACAATGACAGTTTTTATGGCCATTCCAAAAAAAGAGTTCCACTGGTCTCGGAGTATAGCTTCCTAAGGGGACTACTTTGAAGGTGACCATAGTGATATTTAGCAGTGAAGAATGTAGTACTGTTACTGGAGTTTCTTTCTGCTGTTGGTCCTTGATCTCCAGGATTGGAAGAATGAACCCACAGACTGGAGATCCAGGGATAAGATAAGAGTAGATAGAAAGGAATACAGAAGGAATAAAAAGCGCTAGAGCTTCTGGCAGAGGGATGACTCAAGTGGGAAGTCTCCACAGAGGGTCCTTTGTCTAGGGATATAAGGTCTTGAGAATTACATTTGGCCAGGACTTGGTAGAGGGGATAGACCTTTTCAATGTTAATGAGCATATTAACGAATTAATATGACCCCTATATCAGTACTTTTTCTGGGATGAGTTTATGAACTTAATTGTCAGAGCTCATAGTCTTACAATAGGCACAGGATCTCATCTGTTCTTGGTTATATCTGTGGAAATAAACTTGTAATCAGCATCATTAGTAGGAAATTTAACTGAACTCAAGTTTAAGGATTTATTTAGGTTGTAGCTTTAATGTTAAATTTGCATGTGTTTGTTTTTTGGGGCCATAGACCATGAAAGATTTTAGGACTAACAAGGCAGTTCCCTGTAAGCAATCTGTGAGGAAAGCCATCTGGAGGGGCAAAGGATCTTTGTTGTTGTGGAAATCTGGTTAATGTATAAGGTCACGACACGGAGTCATGAAATCATAGTTACTTGTATGAGAAAGAATGTGGCAGTCCTTTTTGGCATTATGAGTTTGGTGGTCCTGAGTTTTCTTTTCCTTTACAAGTGGTAATGTAATCCTGAATAAATCCCCAATTTATTCATTTTTTAAAAATCTCAGCTTCTGTTCCTCTCTCTCTGCATTTGTATGTAACTTTTCTACTTTTGGAAGAGATGTTAGGTTTGTCCACGGTGTTGGTCCAGACTGGCAGCAATACTAGTCTAACCATGCCTCTGGCTCAGTGATACAGGGTAGATTTACACAGTTACAGAACTAGTGTGCTATCTTGACTATGTAATACATCTCCATTCTGTCAAGGCACAACCCAACCCACCTCATTAGGCTTTTAGGAATTCTGACATAAAGGCTTAAAAGTATAGTTCTAGTTTTTTGTTTGGGAATCGTTTCTGCTTCTCTCACCCACAGTTGCAGCCTTGGTATGGTACCACTGCCTTAGGTAGGAATAAAAAAAGGTGATATGGGGGAGAAAAGAGAAAAGCCTGATCAACCACCATCTCTACCTCACGTCAGTCTCACCTCAGGGGAAGAACTGCATAGTCATACCAGCATTATCCTCTCACTGCCTCCTCCTAAATTCTGAAGAGAAGAGGAACCTATAAGCTGATAATCCCCCTCTGGTCCCTCTGATATTAAGTACAATCATGAAGGCCTGTGAGGGAGCATTTTCTTCCTTTATCTTTTCCTTCTTCCTTTCAGACCACACATGTTTCAGTTGATCATTCTAGCTCCTTTTTTTGTTGTTACTGTTTCCATTCAATTCCATTGCTTTTTTTTTTTTTTTAAAGAGACAGTTTTACTTTGTTGTCCTCAATACAGTGCCGTGACGTCACAGCTCACAGCAACCTCCAGCTCGGGCTTAGGCGAATCTCTTGCCTTAGCCTCCCGAGTAGCTGGGACTACAGGTGCCCACCACAATGTCTGGCTATTTTGTGTTACAGTTTGGCCAGGGCCAGGTTTGAATCCACCACCCTTGGTATATGGCGCCCAACTCGCTGCCTGTTTTTTTTTTTTTTTTCCCTTTCTTTCTTTTTTTAAAATCTCTTTCAATCAGAGTGGCAAGCTTCCAAATCATATACTGACCATTCACCTTGGAACTGCCATCCATAAACCAGGCAGCTCCTTGTTGGTTAGTAGAGAACTATTTATAGGGTATTTTCTAGGAAGTAATAGAATTTGGCAGTTCCTGGGGTGGTTGCAGTAGCCCTGGGGAACAAGCAGCTCCCTGCTTCTGAGTACTGAGTTTCTCTTTGCATTCTTTTGGTAATGTGTCCTTATAGCAGGAATCTAGGCCCAATGGAGAGAAAGAAGAGAAAAAAGACAGTAACAAAAAAAAAAAGAAAAAAGAAAAAGAATCACCCGGACACCAGTGATAGAAGAGGAAGGAGTTTTATTTCAGCCGGTGGAGCTGTGGCAGACTAGAATCCAAAATGGCCAAGCTATCTGTCAGTTCTGTTCCTGACCTTTACTTGGACTCACAAGTAGACAAAGGAATTACCGTGTTACCTCTCATTGGAGGTGTCAAATCATGTGCAGGGTTTATAGAAACAGAAGCAAGCAGCAAGTGTTAGTTTCAAGGACCCAGGAAGCTAAGTTTTACAAACTCCTAAGAGCTGAGTTACCATGGTAAGGCCCTTGTAGGAGTGTCCTTGGGCTTCTGTGAGAAGCCTTTGTTTTTGTTTTTTCAAATCAGAACACATTCTCCCCCAGATATCCTCTCTCATCCTTGCACAAACCATTTCTGTTTTATTTTCTATCTCTTGGGTACTACCCTTCCCATTTGAGTGTTTCATTGAGTGACATCATCCAAGACATAATATCACTTCAGTTTCAGGATTATTTTGTGTCATTTAGTCAAAGGGCCAATCTCAGGGCATAATGGCAAGCTAGTTGTCTCTTAAATGGAAATTTTCTGGTCTTAAATCCCAGCAGTTGTTGCTGAGTGGCACTTACTGGCTTTTACCATAAACTCTAATTTGTACACTACACAGCACTATTGTACACCTTCATGAACTTGGGCAGTCTTACTGGTTCCCAGGTAGCATGTCTGTGTTTGCAAAGATTTTCTTTCCAGAATACATTTGCGTATGTGTAATGAGGGATGGGAATCCAAGTCTAACATGGGATTCTTTTATGTTTCATATACACTGTATACACATAGCCTGAAGGTAACTTTATGTAATACAATAATTTCGTATATGAAACAAAGTTTTTTTTTGTTTTATTTTTTGAGACAAGAGTCTCAACTTTGTCAACCTCAGTAGAGTGCTGTAGCATCACACCTCACAGCAGCCTCAAACTCTTGGACTCAAGTGATTCTCTTGCCTCATCCTCCCTACTAGTTGGGATGACAGGTGTCCGCCAAAACACTTGGCTATTTGTAGCAATGAAGTCTCACTCTTGCTCAGGCTGGTCTCAAACCTGTGAGCTCAGGCAATCCACTCACCTCGGCCTCCCAGAGCGCTAGGATTACAGGTGTGAGCCACCACATCCGGGTGATACAAAATTTTGACTACAACTCATTATATGAGGTCAGATCTGAAATTTTCCACTTGTGGCATCATGTTGACACTCAGAATCTCACATTTTGTAACATTTCAAATGTATGTATTAGGGATGTTTAACTTGTACAGTCACTTCACATAAAGCCCATTATGTGATTATTATCTTAATCTCATCAACCATCCATTCCCATATCTTCCCAATCTAGTAACAGCCTTTGTTTACCAACAAGATCCTGTGTCACTAGCCTCTACCCTAAACAAAGATACTTATCAGGTATGGCATAGCTCTGCTCAGCTTCTGCAGATGCTGAGACCAAGGCCAGAACTCTCTTTAGGCAAGGCCAAATTCTTTACTACATACTACTCTACATGGTTGTTGTGACCAATAAATGAGGTGGTGCCCAAAACCTGCTTAGTACCTGACATTAATAAATGTTGGTTGATACTACTACTCTTTCTGTAATATTTTGTTTGTAGTATAATAATACACTTATATTATTGGTTATACTGCTAAAGTTATAGAAAGAATATAGGTTCAAGCAAATTTCCATAGTCATTGGCCTTTGAAGTGCTTCAATCTGGAATTCTGATTTTTTTTGTTGAGTCTTCTCAGTATCACACATATGACAGAAAATACAGCAGCTTCCCTTCTGTCCTGATACATTGTTTTTGTCCTTTGTTAGTGTGCAAGGTGCTATACACATATAACACTTGAAGAGGCCTTATGCCAATGTGAAGTAGTAGTCTGTGTTTTTTCTATATAGTGATATTGGTTTATGTAAATAATTCTGCAATATAAACTTATATAAGTGTTGGTTTTCGGCGGTGCCGTAGCTCAGTGGGTAGGGTGCCGGTCAAATATACTGAGGCTGGCGGGTTCGAACCTGGCCCGGGCCAGCTGAAAACAACAATGACAACTGCAATAACAACAAAAAAAAAATAGCCAGGCATTGTGGTGGGCACCTGTAGTCCCAGCTACTTGGGAGGCTGAGGCAAGAGAATCACTTGAGCCCGAGCTGGAGGTTGCTGTGAGCTGTGACGCCACAGGACTCTACCCAGAGCAACAGCTTAAATAACTCTGTCTCAAAAACAAAACAAAAACAAAACAAAACAAAACAAAACAAAGAATATTGGTTCATAAGTACAGTCTGCATACTAGCTTGCATGAAAATTGTCTGGTTACATGATTCCTTTTTTGTTTTCTAATTATTTATTTATTTATTTTTTTAAACTATAAATTCATAATATAGTTTATGACATGACCTTGGTACATAGAATTTATATTAAGAGTTTTTATTATTATTTTTTAGAGACAGAGTTTCATTTTATCGCCCTCGGTAGAGTGCCGTGAGGGTTTTCTAATTTAAATTTTTAAAAAGTATAAAATTATATACTGTAGTAAATTTAAAATAGAATAGGGTATAAAGGAAAAATAGACAAGAGCACAAAGAAAAAAGTAAATGTGTCCTTTTCCTTCTAAGTACCTAATTCTATTCTTAGTAATTAAACTGTTAGCAATTTTTATATGTCCTTCTAGAATGTTTTAATGCATAGAGAAGGATATTTTGAACCTTAAACACATGCAGGCCCATATACTTGGGATTCAGTTGTATATATTTTACAATTTGCTTTTTTCATTGAAGAAAAAGTCTTGGGCTTCTTTCTCTAGCAACACATAGAGATTTCCTCATTCTTTTTTAATTACTACTTATTATTCCAGATTTTATATGTACCATCAATTTATAGCCATTCTTATATTGAGTAAATTTAGATTTTCACATTATGCTAAAAATTAAAAAAATACAATTGGATAGTTTTTAGTGTATTCACAATGTTGCGCAACCACCACCACTATCTAATTTCAGAACATTTTTATCATACCAAAAAGGAACTCCATAGCCATTATAGTCAGTTCTTCCCCCACCCCACTGCTACCCTGGGTAACCACTTACTGACTTTCTATCTCAGACATTTCATATAAATGGACTCATATAGCATATAGCATGTAGCCTTTTGGGTCTGGCTTCTGTCACTTAGCATGTTGTTCAAGTTTTTTTGGCATCATGTATTAATACTTCCTTTTTTTTTTTTTTTTTTGTAGTTTTTGGCCAGGGCTGGGTTTGAAACTGCCACATCCGGCATATGGGGCTGGCGCCCTACTCCTTTGAGCCACAGGCGCCACCCAATACTTCCTTTTTATATTTGAAAAATATTTCATTATATAGATGTACTTGTGGGTGAACATTAGGGAAGTTAGATTATTGGAATAGAGTTAAATTGATATAATAATAAAATAATTATGCAAAAGCTTTGTGATCAGGGTCAGGTATACAAATAATGGGTGAGGACATGAGCATTCAAAAAAACATACTATATGGCTCAGGGCCTATGGCTCAAGTGGCTAAGGCGCCAGCCACATACACCTGAGCTAGCAGGTATGAATCCAGCCCGGGCCCACCAAACAACAATGATGGATGCAACAAAAAATAGCCTGGTGTTGTGGCAGGCATCTGTAGTCCCACCTATTTGGGAGGTAGAGGCAGGAGAATCACTTGAGTCCAGGAGTTAGAGGTTGCTGTGAGCTGTGATGCTACAGCTCTCTACGCAGGGCAACAGCTTGAGGCTCTGTCTCAAAAAACAAACAAACAAAAAAAACATACTATATAGGGAGCTTCACGAGACAACTTGACATGAACATCAAACGACATCAAGAAAAAGGCCTAAAGGGCCTGGCTAAAGTCAGGGAGGGCTTCAGGAAAAAGGCCTACAAGGGCCTGGCTGAAGCCAGGAAGGACCCCAGACAAAAGAAAAAGTCCATTAGGGCCTAAAAGATTAACTAAGAAAACACATACAACTGACTAATTAAACAAAAAGAAACCTAGTTCTTGTAGATTTGAGGTAAGAAGATTCAACATTTTTCTCCCTGACTCTTGATATGAGTACATTGTCAACTGATATGCCCACAGAAACACAAAAAATTAACTGAGTTACATCTAGTTCCAATTGCCTTGGAAATTGTAGATTCTATAATCCTGTTATTAATGTTTAAAAAATAACTAAAAGATAATTGAGTAGATAAAATATGACATGAAAAACCACAAACATGATAATATTGTTATAACAAACATTCATTTAGTGATCCAAAAAAATAATAAAAACTGAGTACATCTAGAGTTTGGGGTGTCACTGTCTCTCACATAAAGGGCATTGCCCCCAACCTCACCCACTCTATAAATTCTATTCTATTTCTATTGTCTTTATTTTCTTCATTTCCTTGTCGCCACAGAACATCAGAGATACTTACTCATGGTTGTATGGGGACTAACTTCCTACATGTACTACCTTTTATTTATCCATTTGTCAGTTGTGTTCTCACATAACAGAAAAGGTAAATAAGCTCCCTTGGGTCTCTTTTACAAGGGGACTGATGAGGGCAGAGTCCTCATGACCTAATTAACTCCCAAAGGCCCTGTCTTTCAGTACCACTACATTGAGGATTAAGTTTCAACAGAGTTATGAGGAGATACAAAAATTCAGATCCTAGCAGCTATTATGAACATTTATTTAGGAACTTTTATGTGAACATATGCTTTCATTCCTTTTCAGTACATACTTAGGAGTAGAATTGCTGGGTCATATAGTAATTTAACATTTAAATTTGAGGAGCTATCATACTGTTCTCCAGAGTATGTATGCCATTTTACATCCCCATCAGCTCTGTATGAGAGTATCAGATTTTCCAAGTCCTCATTTTCCATCTTTTTGATTGTAGCCATCTTAGTGTGTATGAAGAGTAGTATCTCATTGTGCTGTTGTTTTTGCTGCATGTTTTAGTTTTGTATATAGTCAATTATATCTAGAATACACATTTTTCCCCCAAGTTAAATATGTGTTAGGCAGTTTATTAAGAAAAACTGCAATCTTCGCCTGTAGTTCCAGCTACTTGGGAGGCTGAGGCAAGACAATGGCTTGAGCCTAAGAGTTTGAGATTGCTGTGAGCTGTGATGTCAAGGCACTCTACCCAGGGCGACATAGTGAGACTCTGTCTCAAAAAAAGAAAGAAAGAAAGAAAGAAAGAAAGAAAAGAAAAACTGCAATCTTTAGCTCTCTCTCCTATTTCTTCTTATGAACCATTTAACAATGCCTAGAGACTTGTTTGGTTGGGAGAACTGGGTGAGGGAAGAGCTGCTTCAGGCATCTAGTGTGTGGAGGTCAGGGATGCTGCTCACCATCCTACAATGGATATAGGACAGCCTCAACAATACTTGTCTGGCTTCAAATGCCATAATGCCACAGCTGAAAAATCCTGGCTGTGTTTTTTGTTGTTGTTTGGTTTTTTTTTTTTTGAGACAAAAAACAAAAGTAGAGTGTCACTGGGTAGAGTGCTATGGCACCTTAGTTCACAGCAAACTTATACTCTTGGGCTCAAGCGATCCTGAAGCCTTTTGACTCTGATCTGGACTATGTTGCCCTCTTTGCCTGTATACAGTTATTATCTTGAAATTTTTCTTCACCATTATCCAGGCGTCTGTAGTCCCAGCTACTTGGGAGGTGGAGGCAGGAAAATCACTTGTTGTACTTTCTGGCACAGCTGGGATACTTCTTCAACTTCATCTGCCAGTCTTTTTTTGAGTTTGTTATTCCCATGGTCATATTTTGTATACCAAAAGATTTTTTGTTCCCTGAGCGGTCTTTTGAAATGATCGTTTTTTTAAGGAACAGTATCTTCTCATATTTTTGAGTACATTAAGGATAATTTTATTTATTCAAAAATATTTTTTTCGTTTTGCTGTTTTCTTTTCCCCTTTTTTCTTTATTTTAGTCTCTTTTTTCTTATTAGAGTTTCTTACATACCTGGTAATCTTTTTTTTCCCCCTCATGTTTAAGAGTAGGGGAATAAAAACTGAGATGTTCTGACCATGTTAGTATGACTATGAACATCACCATAGGGTGGTCTTATAGAGGTATTCAGTTGAGAAATATTCCAGGTCCTATCTTTAAGTCATTCTTCTCAGGGTGACCAAATTCCCTAAGAAAAACTCTTCTACTCTCTTATCTAGAGATCTGCCTGACAGTATTCTGATGGCCAAGTAGGGAAAGAGCTTGAGGTCTCAATATCCACTCAGACATATTTCAGTATGGTGTTTCCCTCTATCTTCATCCATCCCCTGTACTTACCCCCTCAAGAATCATGGTTGTGCTTAGTGGTTCTCAGATAGAAATTCTTTTTTTAACCATTCAGAAAATAAACTTCCTATCTTACCTATATGTACAGAGAAAGAGAAGGGTTTTGAAGGTATGAGTGCTTTTGAATTGGATTTTTAACTTAATTTTTAACTTTCCATTTTGAAATGGACAAAAATTTCAGATTGAATAATACAAAAATTGCAAAAATAGGCTCAGCACCTGTAGCTCAGCAGCTAGGGTGCCAGCCACATACACCGGAGCTGGCAGGTTCGAATCCAGCTCAGGCCTGCCAAACAATGACAACTACAACCAAAAAATAGCTGGGCATTTTGACAGGCACCTGTAGTCCCAGCTACTTAGGCTGAGGCAAGAGAATCACTTAAGCCCAAGAGTTTGAGGTTGCTGTGAGCTTGACACCATGGCACTCTATGAGGGTAACATAATGAGACTCTATCTCAAAAAAAAAAAAAAAAAAAAATTGTGATAGTAGTATAAAGAGTTTTCATATGTCCATGCCTGAAGCTTTTTAGAAGTACAATTTTCTTTGGTTTTGCCTTAGAAATTCAGTCAGTGTCTGTTAAAACACAGAAATACATGTTTTTAAAAAGGTTCTTAAATAATTAATATACATTTATTAAGTGGTTTTAGGAGCCACTTTCTTAGAGGTTATAAAGATTAGAAAACCATTTATTCATTCAATAAATATTTATTGAGCAATTATAATGTATTAGACACTTTATTGGACATTAGTGTTAAAGATGAATAAATCAGGGTCTTGGTTCTCAAGCTGCTTATTACTTAAATGGGTAAAACAGAGGTAAAGCCCAAGAACTTTACAGTTCAATGGGATAAATATATTAGAGCAACACAGATAAAGGATCAGTTTATTTTAGCCAAGAAAATAAGAATAGCTATGTGGCTAAGGTAAAAATTTAAGCCAGGACTTGAGGTCTTAGCAAGAATCACCCAAGTGAAAAAGTATATTCTAGTAAGAAGGAGCAGCATAAAAGCAAATAAGTATGAAAGCGTATTGGTGGGATGGTAAGACTGACATAGTGTAGTATATGTGGTGGGCAGTTAGGGAAGTAAGGCTGTAGAGGTAGATTGAGGATGGATTTTAAAGGATCTTATGGTTAAGTTTGGGCCTTATCATGAAGTCAGTAGAGAGATGGTGGACTTTTGTTGATAGGAGAGTCATCTGTTTAAGCATGATGATTTTTTTTTGCAGTTTTTGGCCAGGGCTGGGTTTGAATCCCCCACCTCCGGCATATGGGGCTGGCGCCCTATCCCTTTGAGCCATAGGCACCGCCTGATGATTTATTTTTTTAGAGAAGAAAATGTAGATGGGGCAAGAGATAGGACTTGTAATGAGGAGATCAGAAACAGAAGTCTTCTGAGGATGTTCTATAGTAATCTGATTGAGAAATCATGAAGGTCAATATGAAGGCATAATTATAACCATCCACTGAATAATTCATTTACTACAGTCTCTAGTAGAAATAATTGTAATACTTTGTTCTCTTTTTTTTTTTTTCAGGTTTGAAGTTCTGAGTTTTCTCATGCTGTGTTATAATTCAGCTATCGTGTATATGCCTGCCTCATCTTACCAGTCTCTTTGTCGGATGGGCTCCAGGTGAGAAGAGTAATTATTATTAACCTTCGTATTTGTATATTAATTTGACAGATATTTATTGAGCACATTCTGTACTAGACACAATTCTGACTTCTGGTGACAATAGTAGTAAACAAATTTCACAAATTCCTATAGGAATCCTTATCCTCATGACTTCTGAAATGTGACTTCAGCATTGATGAAATATTTTCTAGCTGAATGTGGGTCTTTACCAGGACATCTCAGTTTGGAGTTGTTTAGTAATATACCTAATCATTCCCTGGATTCTAGTTTTTATAAATCACTTTGAGAGCTTTGACTAAATAGTCTTATAAACGAGGAGAGTCTTAAAGAATGTCACCCTTTCCCCATACATTTTTTTTTTTTTTTTTTTAAGACAGAACCTCAAGCTGTCACCCTGGGTAGAGTGCTGTGGCATCACTGCTCACAGCAACCTCTAACTCCTGGGCTTAAGCTGTTCTCTTGCTTTAGCCACCCAAGTAGCTGGGACCAAAGGTGCCTGCCACAACACCCGGGTATTTTTTTGTTGCAGCGTCATTGTTGTTTAGCAGGCCTGGGCTAGATTTAAGCCTGCCAGCGTAGGTGTATGTGGCTGGCGCCTTAGCCATTTGAGCCACAGGCGCCCAGCCTCCCCATACATTTTTTAAGTAACTATCTCTGTGTTGGAGAATTTGATTAGCAATAGCACCAATTATCTGTGTGTCTTATTTTTGTGTGTTGGGGGGAGTACTCTATATGTTTCATAGATCATAACCTTATTAAAGAAGAATTTCTAATAATTTAGACAGATGTGTGTGGAAATAGAAATTTCCATCATATCAAAAAACTTTAATAATAAAAATTAGTTTGGAGACAAATAATTTCAGTTACATAAGGAATTCTGGCTAGGCACAGTGGCTCATGCTTGTAAAACTAGCACTTTGGGAAGCTGAGGCAGGTGGATTGCTTGAGCTGAGGAGTTCAAGACCAGCCTGACCAAGAGCGAGACCCTCTCTGTGTACTAAAAATAGAAAAACTAGCTGGGCATTGTGGTTGGTACCTATACTCCCCGCTACTTGGGAGGCTGAGGCAAGAGGATCACTTTAGCCCAAGAGTTTGAAGTTGCTAGGGGCGGTGCCTGTGTCTCAGTGGGTAGAACGCTGGCTCCATATACCAAGGGTGGGGGGTTCAAACCTGGGCCCCAGGCAAACTGCAACAAAAGATGGCCGGGCATTGTGGCCGGCACCTGTATTCCAAGCTACTCGGGAGGCTGGGACAGGAGAATCGCCTAAGCCCAGGAGTTGGAGGTTGCTGTGAGCTGTGACACCACTGCACTCTACCGAGGGTGATAAGATGAAACTCTGTCTCTTAAAAAAAAAAAAAAAGAAAAAAGGAAGAAGTTGCTGTGAACTATGACACCATGGTACTCTACTGAAAGTGACATAGGGAGAGACTCTGTCTCAAAAATTAGAAAAAAAAAAAAAGGAATTCTGCATTCATCCTTTCAGCTGATTTTTACTTAAGGAAACCAAGCTCCTAAAAGTGTTAAATACTGTATTAGTTTCTGTTTCTGCATAACAAATTATCACAAATTTAACAGCATAGCATATCACACTTATTATTTCATAGTTTCTGTGTGTCAGTAATCTGGGCATATCTTAGCTGAGGCCCTCTGCTTAGGATCTTATAAGGCTATAGTTAAGATAGTGGCTGGAGCTGCAAGCTCATCAGAGGCTCAACACTTTTATTGGCAGAATTCAGTTCCTGTGCTCTAGGACTGAGTGTTTCAGTTATGAATTATGTTTTTTAAGAGACAAGAGTCTCACTTTGTTGCCCTTGGTAGAGTGCAGTGCCATCATAGCTCACAGCAACCTCCAGCTCTTGGGCTTAGGCAATTCTCTTGTCTTAGCCTCCTGAATAGCTGGGATTACAGGCACCCACCACAACGTCTGGCTAGTTTTTTTGTTACAGTTTGGCCGGGGCCGAGTTTGAACCCACCACCCTCAGTATATGGGGGTGCCCTACTCACTGAGCCATAGGCACCGCCCTGAGTGCTTCAGTTATTGTACCTGTCTGCTGGAGGCCATCCTCAGCTCCTTGTATGTGAACCTCCCAACATAGGCATCCTATAACATGGCAGCTTTCTTCTTCGAAGCCAGAGGAGTGAGAGTGACTCCAGCAAGATCTTATGTAACATAATCACATCATGGAATCCCATCACCTTTGTGTTCTTTTGGTTGGAAGCAAGTTACAGATCTCATGCTCACTCAAAGGGGAGGGGATGACACGAGGTGAATACCAGAAGGAGGGATCTTGGACCCCAAGAGTCTATCCACCACAAATGCTTTGCTCAAGTTCATATGTTATTGTATTGCTGGGAAGAGAATGTGATCCTGTTTATAACAAAACTTACTCATTTTGTTAAATGGGGGAAGACCAACCTAAATTAGCTATAACTGAGACTGGGCACGTTGGCTCATGCCTACAATCCTAGCACTCTGGGAGGCTGAGGCAGGTGGATTATCTGAGCTCACAGGTTCGAGCCAACCTGAGCCAGAGTGAGATCTCCGTTCTAAAAACAGCCTGCACCAGAGTGAGATCTCATCTCTAAAAATAGCCAGGCGTTGTGGCAGGTGCCTTTAGTCCCAGCTGCTAGGGAGGCTGAGGCAAGAGAATCACTTAAGCCCAAGAGTTTGAGGTTGCTTTGAGCTAGGACACCACGGGACTCTACTGGGGGTGACAAAGTGAGACTCTGTCTCAAATAAATAAATAAACTATAACTTTGACTTTATAGATTATCTTAAAATAAGTATATTATTTTCTCTTGCCTGTAATAAGATGATTAATGGCTAACAAAGTTCTTATCTCGAATCTAGAGGCTACTCACTGCCTATTTGGAGATAAATTTATTTATAAGTGATGATTTTGGGTGCATTAAAAGAAATCTGCCAGGTCTTTTATTGGCAACACATCATGGCCTTTAATAGTCTCTTAATAATGAAAGCAATGGCAGAATTTAATAGTCCCCAAACTTCTGTTCATATCCCATAAAGAATTTTGCAAAAAAAAAATACCTATAGCCAAGATGACATTAACAAAAAAGCTTTAAAGAAAGAAAGCCTATGTATCTACTTGTACTTTTTTTTTTTTTGAGACAGAATTTTACTTTGTCACCCTTGGTAGAGTGGTGTGGCATTATATCTCACAGCAACTTCAAACTCTTGGGCTCATTTGATTCTTTTGCCTCAGCCTCCCAAGTACCAGGGTTTCACTCTTGCTCAAGCTGATCTCAAACTCCTGATCTCAAGCAATCCACCCATCTTGGCTGTGCCTGGCCTTCCCCTTGTACATTTTTAAGTTTCATTTAAAAATTTTAATTCTACCCTAAATAGTTGTCTGTATTTAATTTCTAGTATATAAATGCTGACATAATAAAAAATAACTGTTGAGTCAGTATTTTAAACGTATATAATATAAATCCACAATGATATGATAGACATCATCCATTTGAGGAATAAAAGAACATGCTCTGTCCAGAGATGATAGCTCATGCCTACTATAATCACAGCACTTTGGGAGGCTGAGGTAGGAGGATTGCTTAGGCCAGGAGTTCAATGTCACCTGGGGCAACATAAACACTGTCTCTAAAAAAATTTTAAGATTTAGCTGCCATGGCTCGGTGCCCGTAGCACAGTGGTTACAGTGCCAGTCACATACACCGAGGCTGGAGAGTTCAAATCCAGTCCCGGCCAGCTAAACAACAATGACAACCGCAACAACAACATAGCCGGGCATTGTAGCAGGTGCCTGTAGTCCCAGCTACTTGGGAGGCTGAGGCAAGATAATCACTTAAGCCCAAGAGTTTGAGGTTGCTATGAGCTGTAATACCACAGCACTCTACCAAGGGTGACATAGTGAGATTGTCTCAAAAAAAAAGATTTAGCTGGTATGATGGCACATGCCTGTAGTCCCTATTCCTGAGGGGGGTGATATAGGAGGATCACTCGAAGCCCAGAAATGCAGTACAATCATAGCTCAGGGGGTAGAGACTCTGTCTCTGGAAAACAAAAACCAAAAAGATTAAGTTCTTCTTTAATAGTCTGACATTATATTGTTTATTTTTCTTCTTGAAATTTAATTTCCAACCTACTTTCCTCATGTAATTATATTTTAACATGATGCCATTTTCAATTGAAAGTCTTTTACTGATTACTTAATACACTTCTCTCCTACAAAAAATATGAGTGTATGAATTGAACTTTTAAAAAAATTTCCTGAGACCTTAAGGCACTAAACACTAAAAAATTTCTTCTTGACTCATCATAATAATTATAGTAATAAGTTAATTGATTAAAAATTATAAGTAGGCTCCGTGCCTGTAGCTCAGTTGTTAGGGCGCCAGCCACTTATATAAAGGCTGGCGGTTCGAACCTGGCCTGGGCCTGCTAAACAACAATGACAACTACTACTACTACTACTACTACTACTACAACAACAACAACAACAACAAAAATAGCCGGGCTTTGTGGTCAACAACAACAACAACAACAACAACGAAAATAGCCGGGCTTTGTGGTGGGTGCCTGTAGTTTCAGCTATTTGGGTGGCTGAGACAGGAGAATCACTTGAGCCCAGGAATTAAGAGGTTGCTGTGAGCTGTGATGCTACGGCACTCTACCGAGGGCGACATAATGAGACTCTGTCTCAAAATAAAAAATAATAAAATGAAATATTATAAGTACAGTATAACTTTTGGTAATTATCAAGCATAAATTTTTTGGAAGTGTCTCTTAATGAGATAAAAGGCAGGAAGTTATTTATGGTGCTTTAATTAAAGATGGCCTCACAGACAACTGTATTTTAAAATGTGTCTTTGTTTTGAGATTTATGTACTTCCCAGTAATTCAGCTTGATACAAGTTGAGATGAGTGAAAGTTATGCATATTTATGTTTGTGTGTGAGAGGGAAGACAGAGAAGGATGACTGTGAAAGAGGTGGTTTGCTATTTGAGAAAAGTTGTTGCTTTTATGGATATAATCCACTAGAATGTGTACTTTTTGAGGGTTCAGATTTTATTTATTTATTTTTATCTGTTCATGAATATAGCCTAGTTCCAGAACAGTGACTGGAATGTAACAGGCACTCAGTAAATATTTGAGGAATGAATAAACCAAATAAATGAACTTATGAATGAAAAAACTACATAATGAATCAGAAGGTCACACATGTTAAATGCTATATTTTCCTAGGGTTTGTGTAAGTGGGTTTCCACGGCAACATGAAAAACATTGGAAAGAACTCTGTGGTCGAATAGTATTGGATCCTGAATTTATGGTGCAGCTTCTCACAGGGGTTTATTATGCTATGTAAGTAGGTGGAGCATAACATTTTATGAATAATGTTTGGAAATTTTTAATATTTCACTTTCTTCCTCATCAGACACAACACCGAATCTTTTGTTCCATAATGAGCTTGTTATCTTGCTTTTCTAATATGGCTTTCTTTTAGTACTTTTTACACATAAATGGCCAAAGTATAACTAGTCATTAAAATTGAAGTCTAGAAATTGTCATGTTTTCCGTGTGGAAAACTGTATCTCTACATAGTTCGTAACCCTGGTTTTCATGAATGCATTAAATAGATTATTATGAATATCAGCATAATAAAAACCAATTTATGTGAAAAAACATCTGTAACCTATTTTAAAGATAGTATTTGAAATCTTCATTTTTTTTCTTATAACTGGGATAGTTTATAAATGAAATGATGTAAAATTTGATGTGAAAATCTTCATGACCAAAATAGTGGGACCTGGAACAGTAAAAAAAAGTTGTGATGAAGATTAGAGATATTTGCCTAAGATAGTGAATGATCTGCTTCTCCATAGGTATAATGGACAATGGGAGCTTGGCCAGGAAGTTCTTGATGACATCATTTATAGAGCTCAGCTAGAACTTTTTTCTCAACCACTATTGGTAAGTTGGGTTTTTTTTTTTTCACTCCTTATTAAATATAACTGTACTTTAAAATGGCACTACTGGATCAAAAATTACTATTTTAAAACTAAATTAAATTTGATTTTTTTTTTTTTTTGGAGACAGGGTCCTACTCTGTTCCCCAGGCTGGAATAAAGTGGTGTGATCATAGCTCACTATAGTCTCAAACTCCTGAGCTCAAATGATCCTCCTGCCTCTGCCTCCTGAGTAGTTAGGAATATAGACCCACACTACTATGCCTAGCTAAGTTTTAAATTTTTTTGTAGAGATGGAGTCTCACTATGTTGTCCAGGCTGATCTTGAACTCAGGGGCTCAAGTCATCTGTCTGCTTCAGCCTCCCAAAGTGCTGGGATTACAGGTATGAGCCACTTTGCCCAATCGTGGTGAAAAAATATTTAATATTTTGGCCAAGCATAGTGGCTGACACCTGTAATCCTAGCACTCTGGAATGCCAAGGTGGGAGGATCCCATGAGCTGAGGAGTTCAAGACCACCCTAAGTAACAGCAAGACCCTGTCTCTGCTAAAAACAGAAAATTAGCTGTTGGTAATGGCAGGTACCTGTAGTCCTAGCTACTTGGGAGGCTGAGGCAGAAGGATCACTTGAACCTAGGAGTTTGAGGTTGCTGTGAGCTAGGCTGACAAGTCACTAAAAAAAGATTGATTTTTTTTTTTCCCTCCCTTGATTTAGATTTAGAATCATCTAAATTCTAAACCATTAGTTTTTGTAAAAGCAAAATTAACATGCAGTATACTGAGAAAATGATTTTAGCTGGCATGACATGAAAGAGTTAATATTTTATTCTAAATAAAAAAACTTCATATTCCACCACAAAATAAGTATATGTCCAAATGGTAAGTAATCAATTAAAAAACAAATGTAAACATCCAATAGCTGAGTGAGGAAAGCATTCTTTACAGTGGCAGTATAAAACAGCTCTAAACATCCCTCTGCAGAAGTAGTTTTATAATGTGTGTATGTGTGGGCTTTTTGTCTTTCTTTTTTTCTTTTTTTTTGACCTTCTGTCCCACGTCTAGCAATGTATTCCAGGAAACCAATTTAAATACCAACAAAAGTATTATAGGCTCAGCACCTGTAGCACAGTGGTTATGGCACTGGCCACACGCACTGAGGCTGACAGGTTCGAACCCACCGCAGGCCAGCTAAAACAACGACGACTGCAAAAACAAAAAATAGCTGGGCGTTGTGGCAGGCACCTGTAGTCTCAGCTACTGGGGAGGCTGAGGCAAGAGACTCACTTAAGCCCAAGAGTTAGAGGTTGCTGTGAGCTGTGATGCCACTGCACTCTACTGAGGGTGATATAGTGAGACTCTTTCTCAAAAAGGAAAAAAAAAGTATTATAAGGACAATATTACAGTGCTTTTCTTAATTGCAAGGGAATAAAAAATACTCTGAATGTTCCACAGAGAATTATTTAAGTTATATTTACTTGATAAAATTATATATTTGAGATTTTGAAGAAAATGCTAGCTTCTGTTAAATAGAAAAAATATTATGTAACTTTTTTTTTAAACTTGATGGGACAGAGGAGATATACAAAATGCTAATAATTATCTAGGTGATTCAAATGTGGATGTTTTTACTTCTTTCTGATTAAGCTTTTTATAGGTTTTTTTTTTTGTTTGTTTTGTTTGTGTTTTTTTTTTTGAGACAGAGTCTTAGTCTGTCACCCTAGGTAGAGTGTCGTGGAGTTATTGTAGCTCGCAGTGATGTCAAATTTCTGAGCTTGAGCACTCCTCTTGCCTCAGTCTGCCAAGTACCTGGGACAATAGGTGTGTGCCACTCCTCCTGGCTAGTTTTTCTGCTTTTAGTAGAGATGGGGGCTTTCTTGCTCAGGCTGGTCTCAAACTCCTGAGCTAACGTAATTCACTGACCTCTGCCTCCCAGAGAGCTAGGATTGCAGGCTTGAGCCACTGCACCCAGCCTATAGTATTCTTATAATTGTGTTCTTGTAATGTTATTTTCTACTTGTATCATTTTGAGTACAGTACAACTTTTCAAAAAGCCGTTTTATTTATATTGGTTTTTAATATTTTAAGCTAAATATAAATGTATTGAATTAGCATTTATAGTAATTCTCTGATATTTGAATTCTTGTTTTTTCTCATCCCAGTATCCCTAATTTTACCCTAAAGGTTGTATTACAACAAAGATAAATTGTATCATCATAATAATATTTTGCATTTATGGGACTCGTAAAATTCATAGTTTATGCCTGCAACAATCTTGTAAATTAAGTAAAGGCAACATTTCCAAGGCAATATAGGTAAAGAGATTAGTAATTTCTAGTCCTAGAGTCTTTTTTTTTTTGTTAGGAATCTCTGAGGGATCCAATAAATAATAACCCTTTTTCCTATTCAAATCTAGAAAATAATTGACAAATAGAAATACTGATAAAGGCTAAACTGAAAGACCTAACTCCCCATTCCCCATCATGGAACAACCCACTGGAGAGAAGGTTTGAGTGGGAAGATCAAGTACACCCATCCAACTTGCTACCTTCCAGTTGTGCTTATCCAGGTGGAAAGAGGGGAAAGAAAGACAATTCTTTAGCTCAAGATCCTTGCTAGATTAAGACAACCCAGTTAAGAAAATGGACCAGTTAAATGGCAGTTATGCACCAACCAGGTATCTCACTTTCTTCCTTAGGGAACCAAAAATGGTGGGAGAAAATGTTGGAAGAATTTAGGGAAAATATCTCCTCATGTAAAAAGAGTACTAGAGATAATCCTAATGTTATCAGAGATTAAATTTTGTTATTTGTTTTGATTATCTGAAGAATGAGGTACTTTAAGAAACTTATTCTAGGCTTGGCGCCTGTGGCTAAGTGGCTAGGGCACTGGAGCTGGCAAGTTTGAATGCAGATCAGACCTGCCAAACAAAACGACAACTACACCCCCACCCCCACCCCCCAAAAAAAATAGCCAGATGTTGTGGCAGGCACCTGTAGTCCCAGCTACTTGGGAGGCTGAGGCAAGAGAATCGCTTAAGCCCAAGAGTTTGAGGTTGCTGTGAGCTGTGACACCATGGTATGCTACCCAGGGTGACAGCTTTAGACTGTCTCAAAAAACAAAAAAAGAAACTTACTCTGGTTGGGCGCAGAGGCTTCTGCCTGTAATCCTAGCACTGTGGGAGTTGAGGTGGGTAGATAGCTTGAGCTCATGGGTTCGATACCAGCCTGAGCAAAAAGAAAGACCCCATCTCTACTAAAAATAGAAAAAACTGAGTCAAGAGGACCGCTTGACCTGAGTTGGAGGTTGCTGTGAGCTATTATGTCACTGCACTCTACCATGGGTAACAGCTTGATTCTGTCTCAAAAAAAAAAAAAAGAAAGAAACTTATTCTAAATTGACTTCTATCAGGATTCAAATGTTAAATAATTTTCTTTCTTTGGAATGCTTTTTCTCTTTGGTAGTAACTTCAAGGAATCAGTGGGGTATGTGACTTTTTAAAATTTTAAAAAATAATTTTTCATTTGAAAAGCCTATGTACAAAACTTTGGCTCATTAAAAAAAAATAAAAGTAGAATACAGGATGAGTATGGTGGCTCATGCCTGTAATCCTAGCAACTGGGAGGCTGAACTGGGCAGATTGCTTGAGTTTAAGAGTTTGAAATCAGCCTGAGCAAGAGTGAGACTCTGTCTCTACTAAAAGAAAAAAAAAAAAAAAAACTAGAGAAATTATCCAGGCATTGTGGCTGGTGCCTGTAGTCTCACCTACTGATGAGGCTGAGGCAGGAGAATCACTTGAACCCTGAAGTTTTTGGTTTTTCTCCAGTTAAATGAGTTTATTCAAGCTGAAAGTATGATGGTTGTCCAAAGGAAACACAAAAGCCGAAGAATGGTGGTCAGTACTCCTGGTGAGGGGAAAGTGAGAATCATTTATTCTACTTATAGGCAAAAGTGGAAGTGCTGAACAGAATTACATTTTCCATACAAGACTAACAGAAGATTTGATTGGCTATTATTGATTACACTTTGAGGGGGCTTTTTTTTTTTTTTTGCAGTTTTTGGCCAGGGCTAGGTTTGAATCCACCACCTCTGGCATATGGGATTGGCGCCCTACTCCTTTGACCCACAGGCGCCACCCTAAGGGAGCTTCTTAACAATTCTCTTGTAAAGAAATAACAATCGCAAGGTTTTTCCTTTTTCTTTTTTTTTTTCGTAGAGATAGAGTCTTATTTTATCACCCTCGGTAGACTGCCATGGCATCACACAACTCACAGCAAACTCCAATTCCTGGGCTTAGGCGATTCTCTTGCCTCAGCCTTCTGAGTAGCTGGGACCACAGGCACCTACCACAACGCCTGGCTATTTTTTTGTTGCATTTTGGTGGGGCTGGGCTTGAACCTGCGACCCTCGGCATATGGGGCCAGCACCCTACTCACTGAGCCACAGGCGCCACCCTCACAAGGGTTTTTATGTCCGGAATCATTTAGCCTAGGTTTGAATGAAGACTGGGGAGTCTGGTTAATGTACCACATGTCAACACAAAGGTCAGGAAGCAATGGTCATGCACCCAGAGCTGAATTTCATGACTCCAAAGATTAGCTTTTCCCCTTTGCATAATAAATTTGCAAAGTCCTGAAATGTTATTTTCTTTGCACATCAGTTTGTTTATGTAGCAGCCACAGATGTATTGCTTATTATTTCTTATTTCTTATAAAATACCACTATACATATTTAACTTCTCCACCAGCTTCCAAACAAAAGGTCATGGTGTCCTTGACTTTATTTTACCAATAGATGGGGGACATGATGTTTTATGATCACATTAATGAAATAGTACTCTTTTTCTAATCAATTGCACATTCCCTTCTCTACCCCACCCCACAGATTCACAATTTCCAAAATTTCTTTGAGCTGTGACACTCCTTTGTCAAGTTGTATCTTCTCTCCTTGAGTTACGCATATATGAAATCAATTGACTAACAAATTTTGTTTTGACATAAAAGTAATATAGTTTGTCAAATCCCTGTTTGTACTTAAGATGTTAGAGACAATAAGTGATTTCTGTTAAAAGCAGCTGAGGGATGAGGTGGGGAGAAAGAGTAAAATAGTCTGAATTTGGGACAACTGGGAATTGAGACTGGGAGAAATGAATCTAAACCCAGGAGGCTGAGGCAGGAGGGTGTCTTGAGCCTAAGAGTTTGAGGTTGCTGTGAACTAGGCTGATACCATGGCACGCTAGCCTGGGAGCAACAGCGTGAGACTCTTTTAAAAAAAAAAAAAAAGAAAGAAAAATAGAATACAGAACAATGTCAGATATATTTCTGACAAATTTGTACTCTTATATGTTATAATACAAGTTTTAGATATTCAAAATATTATGGAAACATGAAGTACAGAATATACAAAATCTGTATATTGGTTGTAAATTTGTATAGACTTATATTATCATTTTAGGTTGCCAATGCCATGAAAAACTCATTACCATTTGATGCTCCTGATTCTTCACAAGAAGGCCAGAAAGTACTTAAAGTGGAAGTCACCCCAACAGTGCCGAGGATTTCTCGGACTGCAATTACAACAGCTTCAATTCGTCGTCACAGATGGAGGAGAGAAGGTGAGTACAAAGACCCTGTAGTCTACTGAAGGATTCATGTAAATTTATCACTGTCTTTACGACTGTTTTAGCATGTATTATAGGACTCTGTATAATTATAGTAAAATTTTTTAGTTTTTAAAAATAGCACTAGAAATGTGATTAAATGCCTAAAGTCATTTTAATATAAATGTATGTATACTTATAAAGTAGAAAGATACTATTTAGACTGTTTTATGAATGTCAAGACAGAAAGTAAAAAATAAGATCAGGTTAACTTTTTCTGTTTTAACTAGCAATAACAATAGTAAATAAGTTGCTAATAACTCCGTTACCATACTGTGGGAGAGGAGGGAAGGTGCATGTATGAGCATTGTGGGAAAAAACTATATAACTGACCAAACTAACAGTTTAATACATACAGTATTCATAAAGAATTGTTTCTTGATATTTATCTTTGCTTTTCCTTTTTTTGTAAGTGCTGAATCCAGCAGCATTTCATAGACATATGGTGCTTGAATAGTCAAGCTATCTTGCCTAAGAGATACTAATTACCATTTTTATGATCCAAATTTTTCTGTCCTATTCATTTGCAAACCTCACATTGTTCATCTGCTGCCTTATGTGTGTGCATGCTGTGCACACACATGTTAACTCTATAAATAGTGTTTGTGTTTATATCATATCCATATATTTACATTCTCTTATCTGCCTGGGTCAAAATGCTCAGAATAGAATAGAGCAGCACAAAAGCACTAAAATTTTATATGTTGAATCCCAGATGGCTTTGACTTCTCAAACGAGGCTGACTCGAGTATTCCTGGCTCCCCGATCCAACTCGGCTCCACTGACCTAGGGATCAAACGTGTGCAAGAGGGGGAGGTGCTGGTGCGCAGGACCCCCGAGCATGGCTCGCCGGAGCCCAACTCGGCAGCAGCCACAACAGAGGGTAGGAGAGAGATGAGGAGGCAGAAGTCAGTGAGGCAGTTGCTGGAGAAAAATTCTGGCTCTCTATTCCCAAGCAGAATATTTTTCCATTCCAGTGTGTGTTTCTACTACTTCAGGGTATATTAGTTCCTCCCTGAAAAGCACCCTCTCTTCCCATATGCCTAGGACCAGGTCAGGTATAATTTTTAGTTGCCATTTGTGCTGGCCTGAGTCTGCATCCCTGTGTAATCAAAGAACAGCTTGGCATGGCTACTAACAAGGCAGGGGCCTCTCTCCAAAAGATCTGCAAATGCTTGGACTTTTTTCATTACTGAGCATGTTTATTCTAACATTAGGAAAGAAAAATGCACCCAATGGACATGAGCCCAATTAGTCAGTATGAATGATTTCATTTATATAATAATTCTTTAAAAATCTGTGAAGAGAGTTTTGTAACATTAGTATATTATTTTTGAGAAATTGAAGTGGAGCCGACCAATTTATCTGATCTTTTGGTATTCAGTTAACAAGAATTTTTTTATCTCTTTGACAAAGTTATTTGTATTGATTGGTTTTTCAGAATCTGCAGATCAAATTGCTTAGGTCTAGCTAGTGAACTATTGACAGCTTTCCTCTATAAATGTGCTGTTCTGCTGCACACTTCATTATGTAATTTATTGTAAATTAGGGTTATATAGCTCCCTAACAGAACTGAAGTGTATTATTAAGGTCAGATATTCTACTAGATCCTTGATTCTACAATGTAGATATCTCAAAATCAGAAATTTTTTACACACATACCTACCACCACTACCTTAAAAGAACACTTCTCTCAGGGTAGTGTTTACTTGCTGTTTTACATGTTAGCTTTGTGAAAGAGGGAATTATAGGCCAAATAGCTTTTTAAAGTATCCAATATATTGCTACTATGGAACCTTTACACTAGTTTATGAAATAAGCCAAGTAGTTTTCAAAGTATGTGTTTACTTACTTTAAAGGCCAAACACACATAAAGCAGGTTCAGCGCCTATAGCTCAGCAGCTAGGGTGTCAGCCACATACACCAGAGGTGGTGGGTTTGAATCCATCCCGGGACTGCCAAACAACAATAATAACTACAACCAAAAACTAAATAGCTGGGCGTTGTGGCGGGCGCCTGTAGTCCCAGCTGCTTGGGAGGCTGAGGCAGGAGAATGGCTTGAGCCCAGGAGTTGGAGGTTACTGTGAGCTGTGATGCCATGGCACTCTACCCAGGGCGACATAGCGAGACTCTGTCTCAACCCCACCCTCAGCCCCCAAACATACATAAAGCAGTTAATTTCCACCTTAGGGAAATCTCTTGCTCTTTGGTGCATTAGAAATTTGAGCATGCTCAGTAAGAATCTAAATCTACTCTCTGTTCCCTTGCCCATTTGCCCAGGTTGACCTTATATCATTTAACACTGTTGCATGTGCATGACCTAGGGACACAAAAGAGTTGGTTCTGTTTTAGAAATCCTTTATATGGCTGTGAAAGATGCAGCCTTCTCTTTTTGTTTTTTAGATATCTCTTTATGTTTTCCTTAGGAGTCAGTTTTATCTTTGTATAAACACATAAAAATGAGAATATGAGTAGATGTATCCAAATTTGGCCTAAATTAAACAATAGTCTATTTCTCAACATTCTTGGTAATATCTATTACTATTGTTAGAATGTTGGGAGTATTTATGCTAAATGTAGTACTGTATTAACTAATAGTTGATAAAATTCTAGGAAGTGTGGGATTAAGTTGAAGTATTTCTTCCAATTCATCGAAAGTCATACACTTAATAAACAAAGGAACCAAAGTAGTTGTTCTTTTTTAATCCTGTACAATCCTAGTAAATATTCAAACAGCCTACTTTAATACCTCATCACTGATAAAAGTCAGTTGTAAGATGGTATAGCTGGGAGGAAAGAGAAAGAAGTTTCTTGAGTATGTTTGAAATTTCTAAAAAAGTTTTAACAGCAAGAAGAAAATGACTAAAAATCATAAAGAAAAAAAGAAAACATTTTTTACTATGATGGATTTAGGTGGTTTTACAATTAAAATTTGGGGTTATTATATGTTGAAATTGAAGGGAGACTATATACCCATCACCTAACTTTATCATGATTGTCAGATAACTTTTTTTTTTTTTTTTTGGAGACACAGAGTTTTACTTTGTTGCTCCCGGTAGAGTGCCGTGGTACCACAGCTCACAGCAACCTCAAACTCTTGGGCTCAAGCGATTCTCTTGCCTCAGCCTCCCAAGTAGCTGGGACCACAGGCGCCCGCTACAACATCTGGCTATTTTTTTTTTTTTTTTTTAATAGATGGGTCTCGCTCTTGCTCTTGCTCAGGCTAGTCACAAACCTGTGAGCTCAGGGCAATCAACCCACCTCGGCTTCCCAGGGTGCTGGGATTACAAATAATATTCTATTTGTGACTTTTAAAGGTAGAATTAAAATTACTAAGCTGAGGTCATTATCTGTAATTAAAATATAGTCAGTGTTCCATTATATTGAAGCAGCATTTCTTAATATATAAAATATCAGTAGATTCTCTTGCATGGTGGCTTTCATGTTATCATCTTTTTTACAGCCATTATCGCTTGGGCATCAGATCTGCATGTAGCAAGATTCAGAAGCTTGCACTAAATCTCTCAGTCTCCTTTCCTAATTAAATAGATACAGCCAATAATATGTTTCTGTTTCTCCCCAGTTTTATATTACTAATATCAATTCTGAACCAATAACTATCTTTTCTTGGGCATTTTGGAGTTCTTTATACAAATTGTAAGTAAATTACTAAAATAACACATATAATTTAAAGTTTTCATTTTGAGGTACATTATATATAATTCTTTTGAAGGGGTTGAGAGAAGTGGTGTCAGCTGCTACTGTTTTAGTAAATGCATTTTCATATGGCTTTGCATGATGATTAAAGATTATTCAAACTGCTGGATATAACAGGTACCTTCTGCTTTAGAAAAAGACTATTTCACTCTTCTTTGGAAGGAAGAAAATAACCCATATTAGAAAATATAGCTAAAGTTTTATTTTTCTAGGTTCTATGTCAAATAAAAAATTATGCTTAAATATTTGATATATATTTTGCTTAGGTAACCTGTATCTCAAAGTAACATTTGTTTAGATCCTTTCCTAATATTTTACCTTAACTGTTATGGTGATATCTGTTATGTAGATTCAGATTAAACTTTCTTGCAGGCCGGGAAACTTACGTAATGAGCAAACCAATATCAATTTTTGAAAGAAGCAAATTTATTACTTTTTAAGAGAATACTGATCATACTTTCAGTAAGAGAACTGGGCTATTTGGATATCACAAGCTCACTATATTATATATGCTTCTCTTCTTCCCACAAAAATCCAAGATAAGATTTTTTTCATTAACTGCAGTTTCTTTATGAAATATGATGGGACATGATAGTATTTTGTGATTATGGCAATAATATATTTCAATGTTAAGAGTCCCAGATATTATATGCACAATACAGAAAATAAAAATCCTTTTAAAATACCCTGCTGGTTTCCTACCTTGTCCCTGATATTTTTTCCACATTAATTGATTGAGAAAAAGTGGAAACCAGTAAGTAGATGTGTCCATAAGACAAAATCTGAGTATGAAGTTACTGGAAGCAATGTAATTTTTTAGTTTTGGGTTACAAAATTACTGGTTCTACATTGAAGGTTTTAAAGCCATATAGAAACAGTTAGCTGTTGAATAAATACAAAATTTTATTTCAGTAAAAAGGGTTTGGCTTGTAGGCATAAATGAGTTTTTAGAAGAGGATCTTTTTTGTAAAGTCTATCTTATGGTAGGTTAAAGAAGGTGAGGGAAAACTTGTTTGTTTTTTAAAGAAATACATATGGTCATTGCAAATGAATTATAGAGTATATTATAAGGATTTATGTTTTAAAAAGTTGTTACTTAACCTAGTTGTTTTATGTGCTTAACTATCAATAGTATACTAAATGTTTCTACATAGTTCTACAAAAGCTATACTAATTAAAGCTGAATTAACAGAATGAATAGCATATTAGAATTCTGTGTAGATTAAGATTTATTCCTCTATTCAGTGGCAGTGTTGATAGTGGGGCTATTGCCAAACTATAGCAACTATTACTCAAAAGATAAGGTCAGTGTTGTTATTCACAGATGTTACTTACTTAATTTAGCTACTGCTGAGTTTGTCTGATTTGTTTTTTTAGGTGCTGAGGGTGTAAATGGAGGAGAGGAGTCTGTAAACCTAAATGATGCAGATGAAGGATTTTCATCAGGGGCTTCTCTCAGCAGTCAGCCAATTGGGACCAAACCATCCTCTTCTTCTCAGAGGGGAAGCTTAAGGAAAGTAGCAACTGGGCGTTCAGCCAAGGATAAAGAAACAGCCTCTGCCATCAAATCCAGTGAGAGCCCTCGAGATTCAGTAGTTCGCAAGCAGTATATACAGCAACCAGCTGATCTTAGTGTAGATTCAGTTGAGCTGACACCGATGAAAAAACACCTGAGCCTGCCTGCTGGCCAGGTGGTGCCAAAAACCAATAGTATAAGTCTAATCCGGACAGCCAGTGCTTCCTCAAGTAAATCATTTGACTATGTAAATGGCAGTCAAGCAAGTACCAGCATTGGGGTTGGAACTGAGGGAGTTACTAATTTAGCAGCTAACAGTGCTAATCGATACTCAACTATCAGTCTACAGGAAGACCGGCTAGGTCAAGCTGGTGAAGGTAAAGAACTCCTCAGTCCAGGAGCCCCCTTAACCAAGCAGTCTCGATCCCCAAGTTTCAATATGCAGCTAATATCCCAGGTGTAGTTTTGACATCCTCTCTCCTCTTTCTGCTTACCTTTTAAACTGAACATATTTCATTGTGCAAGAAGACACTTCATCACACATTGTGAAAATACTGGTGACCACAATCAGATTTGATTTAGTTTAGGTATCTTCATACCATTTTTTTGTATGGAAACAGCAATAAGGTTTTATTTTCCCTCCTTCCTATATCTTCCCTTCATCTTTCCTTGTAAATGTGTTTGTGAAGCAGTATAAAATATTTGCCTTTTCCATGCCTTCCTTTCTCCTTGGGTGATGTGCAATCCATCGTAGGCTGATCGGTCCCATTTCAACACTGTGAGATTGAATATGTAAGAGGAAATGGTGTATATGATCCCTATGAAATGATTCTTTGGCTTTTGCTTAAAAACAAAACAAAACGGGTTTGTTCTCATAATCTACAGAACTATGAAGATTACTGGATCATATTTTTTCTCTCTTAACCAGGAGTACCTCAGAGATTCTGCTATGACTTTGGACTTCTCTGAGTCTGTGCAATCATTTTCTAGAAAACCATGGGGAAAGGTGGTAGTGCTGCACTTTTTCATTAAAATGAGGGTAGCTCTTATTTCCCCCATCTCCTTTATCCCAAGGACATAAATGTTCAAATACTGAGGCATTTAAATCAAATTGTGACCACCTTCATTAGAGGGCAGGGCTCCAATTGATTGTGTAATTGATGATGCACTTTGTCAATGGCTCTATAGTCATTATTAACATGTCTTCCCTCTTCCCCACAAGGACATAAGATCATTTCTGTCTTTAAAGTCTGAACAGCTAACAAATCAGAGAATCCAAGGGGCAAGTTCTATTTCCCAGGAATGATTGATACTTTGGTGCTGGGGTTTTGTGGGGGGAGGGGTGGTTTTTGTTTAGCTTGTATGAGATTGTGTGTGTGTGAGGGGAGGTTTTGATTGTTTTTTTCTTTTCCTTTGTGAGCTGATGATGACTGAAGTAGAATAGTACATCTTCAGGTAAAGAGAGGGATTTCTCAGTCCACTTTTACATTAGATTATTAGAGAAACCCTTTCAGCTGCTTTCTAGGTGTACCTAAATTCAGTCAGATATTTTGGATTAAGAAACCCGAAGTCCTGATAGATTACATACTCCAAGGAAATACATCAGGGAGAGATAATTGGCTGAAAACACTGATGCTTCAATTGTGACACATTTTTATAGAACATTCTACCAGGGGGTACTGACTTGATTTCTCCTACAAGGACCACACTGCCTTTGTGTTTAATGTAATGCAATTTGTGTACGTTCTAATCATATATCTACAAAGTTTTTCATTTTTATAAAACTTGGAAATCATGCCAGTAAGCTAGATGTTGAATGTATGTAAGTAGCATTTGGTAACTGCTGAAAGGCTAAAAAATACATTATCAGTTAAAAAAAAAATTAGTTCTGATTTGGCTGAATGAGATTTTATTATAACCTCTTCTGGGTCTCAGGCACTAATGTTTAAAAAAGAAGGGAATGTATTCAGTTTTTAAAAATCAGCATATTGTGACTTGAACTGCTATAAGTTATCCTTCCACAGAATACATCAGAGCTATTAGTGCTGTGTACATGTAGATGTTTTTACTTTATTATTGTGAAAGAAAACTATCCTGAATTTATATATATATATATATATATATATTTTTTTTTTTTTTTTTGTAGAGACAGAGTCTCACTTTATCGCCCTCAGTAGAGTGCCGTGGCATCACACAGCTCACAGCAACCTCCAGCTCCTGGGCTTGGGCAATTCTCTTGCCTCAGCCTCCTGAGTAGCTGGGACTA
>CAUYPK010078526.1:0-27605 GCA_963574355.1 Loris lydekkerianus | reverse complement strand
CATTTTTCCATGTGGGTTTTTAATTTCTTTTTTTTGTGGATATAAATAAAATAATATTATTTTTCAAGCTCTCTCTTTTTTTTTTTTTTTTTTTTTTTTTTGGTAAGACCACACAAGCCATTTCTTAGAGTGATATTTCATGCCCCTTCTTTTAATCACCTTTTGCACTCACCATGTCCCAGTCAATCCAATGAAAAATCACTGTTGGTAATCCCCAGATTTTGAAGGAAAGAACTTACTCTCTAACAGAATGGTCTCTGCTTCTACTAGGAGTCTCCTCAGTGCCAGGGAGTGGAGTATTAATTTCTCTGCTCTCCTCCTACCCCCCACTCTAGTCCTGCAACTCAGGCAGGTAAGACCTCCATGATAAGACCCTCCATGACCCTACTGTCTCAGTTCCTCTCCTATGATTCTAGCTGTCCCCAGCTCCAAAAGCACGATTTCATCCTATCATCCCTTCAGGCCCAGGGGTGGGACTGGCTTCCTATTGTTGGCAACTCCCGGGTGCTTCAGAATCTCTTGGTTCTCTCAACCTCCTGACACCTCTGTCTATAGACCCTTCATTAACTTTCTTCAGCACCCCAGCTGAGTGTGCCTTCTGTCCTCTGTAGGACCTTGACAATGCAATGTCCCCTGCCTCTCCCTAGACCACAGCAAAGGCTAAAACAAGACCCAAATGTGACTAAGATAATTTGTTTTTGTAGTGATTTTGATTCATTTTTTATAAACTAGAGCCAAATATGTTTTCCAAAAGGAGAAGAAGCTTGGATATCCTTCCACTTTTTTCATAGCTCTGTGTCTGTTCCACATGGCAGTATAGGGAGAATTTCAGACCCAAAAGCCAAAACAGCAAATTCACTTCCAACTCCAATGTTTAAATATTGGTAGGTTAAATTTAGAATATGAATAAACATTTATCCTTGCTACATACTGCATAATTTTACATCTGTAATAAACTTCCTATGCTATAGTATATACCTCTAAATTGATTCAATGTATGCAAGGAGACTCTCATCTCAGCTCTTGATTTTTCTAACAATAAAATAGCAATAATGCCACCAACACTCTCCCCTTTACTTTCCTGTGATGTATTCCAAAGATAGGTAATGCCTCAAAGCTTAGGGGGTGTTTTACTTTTCTTCATGTAATATGCACAGCACAAATCTGCAATTATGGGATTTCTAAGAATTTCAATGATATGTTCTAGATAATAAATAAGTCCTTCATTTTTTCTAAAACATACAGACTTACAATACACACACACACACACACACACACACACACAACCTCTAAGAACACGAATTTGTCTCCAGAAGGTCAATCTGGGGCCAGAATTCAATTCCAAAAACAAATTTCAGAAAGACCTCATTAATGCTACCTCATTAATGCTTTATTGATAGCAATAAATAAATAAATATCCTAAAGAATGGGAAAACAAACACCACCACACACACTTGCGATTAAATTGGAACTACCGATGAGCACACATGTATGTTCACAGAGATAAGTAAAACTCGGGGGAAATCAAGCAGGGGAGGAGGGGGAAGTGGGGGGGAGTGAAAAACGTACTTAATGGGTTCAGTGAATACTATTTGGATGCAGGGCACGATTATAGCCCTGACACAAGCATTACAAAGTGATCTATGTTAACAAAAACTTTTGTACCCCATTCTCCAATCATAGAAGGAACTCAGACTGGTAGCAACAATTCCCAATTATCATGCAAAAATGACCCCATCTGGCCCTGTGTACTGGGGGGATGCTCATTCAATCCAGTAACACTGGTTCAAATAATACTTTCCAGGTATCATTTCCTGACCACCTTATTCATCTGGAGCCCCGAAGTGGAGTACTTTACAACAAATCACTGTGCTAAATGAAGCCAGGGTCATTTTAGAAAAGAGACTGGAAAACCTAATACATTTCAAGATGATATAAAAATAGGCTGAGGCAGAGATCACTATTTTAATAAGAAACGCATTAGGTCACTAAATGTGATTAAAGATACAGAGTCTTGTTAAAATGACCTGATAAACTGCTTTTCACAAATATGAAAGATGATCCTTACTCCAAGGAGTTTCTCACCTAGTCAAATTAGGGCATAAAAAGAGAATTTCAGCACATGAAAGTAAATGCTAATGGTGAGAAATAAACAATCCAGACAGTGAGAGCTCTGAGAGTTCAAAAAAGTGAGAAACCACAGAAAACCTCCATCCAGATTCCTCAAGTAAAACATCTCCTTTTTGAAAAGCAACAGTTCTTGTTTTAAGAAGCACCAGAGGAAACTTTAAGTTACTTAATTCAATTAGACATGTTTTCTTTATTGTAGAGGTTTACTGACCAAATGGTGTAATATTAAAATGAGTTCGAATCATCCAAACAATGACTAAATGCATGCATTTCTTGATATATTTCTGCAGATCACATGTACACTATACATTTATTACTGAGCTGGCAAGGAGTACACACAATTCGAGAACAGTCGGCTTTCAGAGACGTGAGGGCAGTGAAATGATATTCTCCTTCCTT
The DNA here is from genome assembly GCA_963574355.1 of Loris lydekkerianus. NCBI lineage: Eukaryota > Metazoa > Chordata > Mammalia > Primates > Lorisidae > Loris > Loris lydekkerianus. Next base: position 25,076 of record CAUYPK010078526.1, on the reverse strand, counting down.
GCCATTTTTCTACTGATCTTCTTAGAGTAATTTCAGAAATGTTGCAAACGAATAATTTGCACCTGATAGGAAAAGACAGGCCCAAAAAAGATAGGTGATTTAAAAAAAGAAGAAGAATAGGGAAGGGAGGGGAAGGGAGAAGAGAAGAAAAGAAAAGAGAAAAAAGGAGAGGGAAGGGGAGGGGAGAAGAGGGGAGGGGAAGGGAGGGGAGGGGAGGGAAGAAGAGAAAAGTCTCTGGCTGAAACATGTCCTGCTAGAAGGACCCATTGTCCCAATGGCTGATCATTTGTTTTTGGATCTATCTGTGGAAGATAAGGAGGAGTTAAACTCTTCCGATCTGTTTTGCTGTCAACCCTCATAATTTGCCAGACATACTAAACCATTTCATTTTACTGTAGTGTTTAGCAAATTGCCATTAAGCTCAGTGGAAAAAGAAGCCGTTGTTGGGTTCAGCCAACGATCTTCAAAGTAGTTGGGGGTTTATAGGGCGGGGGGATCTCTTTTTCCTCCCCCTTTTCCCCTTAGAGTCCATCTTTTGTCCGGTTCATTTTGACTTATTTTGACTTGAAAATGAAAAATACTTTTCAGTCTGCTATGAAAACACCCAGACAGTTATAAAGTTGGACCAACTACTAAAAGGATCCCAACTGCACTTCCAAGTACAAGCATGATTTTCCAGGTAATTCCTAATCAATTAATGGTACCCTGAAACATTTTTAGCTGTTATAAGCACCATTACTGTCTTCTGAAGAATTTAGAGATGCTTCTTTAGAAATGACAGTAGGTGTTAGCTTTATTGTAAAACTTTTTTTTTCATTAGCAGATGGCAGAATTTCTTTTTTATTTCCAATTATGAAAACATGCCTCAATTTGTTATTTTTGGCTATTGTAAGCATTTGACCTCTAGCATAAGGCATGAGGAGAAACAATCCTGGTTACTTGAGACTCAGTTTATAAACTAGTGTGTTGATTCAGCATTTGGATAAGCCCTATCCTTCTGTTCTTTTTTTTTTTTTTTTTTAATTCAGTCAATAGTGTGTAATTTTAAATGTTGGGAAATGGTAATAAAAGAGTGGAGGTTTTTTCCTGCCCAGTAATTATGCTGCGATATTAAAGTTATAATGCATAAAATAAAAACTATGGTTATTTAGCATTTTTAAATTTTTTCTTCATACCACACTGTTGGTATAAAAGCCTCTTTTATACACATATCTTTGGTTAATCTATCCCATTTGTGATTTTCCATATAAATTCTGCCCTAGTTAAACTCTGAAAAGAAATCGTTTTGCTGTGTCTTCATCTGCATCTTTTTTTGGCCATTCACCAAAACATCAGACATGTTTTCTTTATTGTAGAGGTTTACTGACCAAATGGTGTAATATTAAAATGAGTTCAAATCATCCAAACAATGACTAAATGCCTGCATTTCTTGATATATTTCTGCGGATCACATGTACACTACACATTAGTTATTACTGAGCTGGCAAGGAGTACACACAATTCGAGAACAGCCAGCTTTCAGAGACGTGAGGGCAGTGAAATGATATTCTCCTTCCTCGCCATTTTTCTATTGATCTTCTTAGAGCAATTTCAGAAATGTTGCAAACAAATAATTTGCACCTGATAGGAAAAGACAGGTCCAGAGAAGATAGGTGATTTAAAAAAAGAAGAAGAATAGGGAAGGGAGGGGAAGGTGGAAGGGAAGAAAAGAAAAGAGAGAAGAGAAGAGAATATATGTCCAGTTTGAGATTAAGGGGAGGAAGAAAAGAAATTTTTGCACTAGAGGAAAATGAACTAGCCTGTATTCTTGTGAAACTAATCAAAATGAGTGTATATGAAGGACAAGCAGTCTTGCCCAAAAAAGGAAGTGTTTTCCTAAGTTGAACAAAGAATGTCCATATAGAAAATTCTATTCAGACTTCTCAGATTTTGAATAGAAGGAAGGTCATTGTTACAAAGCTGAGCGGAAATGAAGACATTATTCAAGGTGAACTCTCTTTAAAGATTCACCACTTGGAATCTCAAAGAACCATCATTATTAGAGGTGCTAACTACCTCTGGGTCTATGGAATATCTCTCACCTTTTTGTCTAAAACTTCTGTAGAACCCTTGCCTAACAGCCTAAAATTATGCCTTGCTTTTGGAGACTATATTTTCTCCAAAGGTCTTGATTTTTTAAACACTTTTTTTTCTCACCTACTTTCTCTGGAAGATTGAAGGAAGCACAAAGAAAAAAAGAATCAGGCTACAAAAAGAATAAAAATTAAATGCAAAATAGCAAACTATTAAATTAACTTTAAACTTTACGATTCAGGGAAGAAATTTTAAATGTGTCAAGTTGTAGGCAGCATTTAAGGCCATAAACTGGTTATTATCCTACAACATTTATATGGTGCTCTGGGCTCCAGATGCTTCATGACCACTAATTACACGTTTCTCTGGCTATCCCAATATGGGAGCACAACGTCATTAACCACATTTTACAGGCAAAGAATCAGGAGTTAAGTGATAGGCCTCAGGTTACAGATTAAACAGAAGGTAGGAGGAAGAAATCTGATATTTAAGGAGTCTCTTGGTCCAAGCAAACATCTTGTTTAGACTTTTCTTTGAAATATCAAATGATTAGATACCAGTATAGATTTAAAATTTATATTCCAACACTGAGAATACCAGAAGCTTCACTCTTTTTGAGAGGCAAAACTAAATTCACTGAAATTGGTCCACAGGACTGGATCTCAAATGTCAGCATATATCAGACTACCCCAGAAGGCTTATTAACACACAAACTCTTGGACCTCAGCTCCAAGTTTTCTGGTTCAAGAAGTTTGAGATGGGGCCTGAGAACATGCATTTCTAAAAAATGTTCATGAGGGGTACCAAGGCTGGTGATGTGTGGAGCTCACTTCTATGGACCAATATTGCACTTCACATCAAAGCCCTTTCTCAGAGACCTCGGGATCATCCCCCTCTCTCTCCAATGTCATTTTCAGACTAATACTCCCCTTGCTTTCCATCTCCCTCATCCCTTGACCTTTGTCAGTATGCCCTACAAACAGAATGAGGCCATATAGAAAAGCAATTAAGAGCCTCGCTTTTTCTATTCGTTAGGTTGTCTCCATCCAACTTAAAGTTTAGTATTTCCATTGCTGTATCTGTAAAATGGAATAAAATAACATCTACCCTATAGGTTTAATTTAAAGGTGAATTGAGGTAGCCCATTAAAGCATGGAATGCCTGGTATGTAATAAGAGCTCATTAATAATTACCATAATTATCATTACATATTTATCCAATAAGCATTTGCATCTACTATACTTGAGGTTTTATGAAGTGTAATGAAGACATAATGACAAGTCCTAATCCCTGCTCTCAAGGAGCTAGATGTGGCCCTAAGAGTCATTTATAATATTGTGATATTACTACATGGTCACATATTAAGACACAGTCCACTAATAGGCAAAACCAGACAAAGCAACAATAGTGAAAGCTTAGGCAGAAGACCAGTAGGTAAGTGTTGAGTTGCCCTAGTTGAACAGAGAGAGGGAAGGACAGGCTGCTCCTCCTCTACACCCCAACTCTGCTTTCCCCCCAGGTTTCGGCGGAGCTCTGCTTACTTAGAAAACTGCAGTCATACCTCTCTTTAAAATGAAGGACCCAGAAAGGTGATATGACTTGCACATGGGATGCAGAGCCAGGTATAGTGGTAAAGATGGGATAAGGGTAGGGTAAAGTACCAGTGTCATATGCTAGGAAGGACCTTACAGAGGACTTAAGGTTGACTTAAATAACTTAAAATCTCATTTTATAGAGAAGGAAACAGAGGTCTCAGAGCCTACTTACAAGCATATCCTGAGAATAAATATGCCCCAGCTTTCCCAACTCCTCATCTGAGCTTTCTGCACCCCTCTTCTCCCTTCAGTTCTTGCAAACAATGCTCCAGGATGGAGCGTTACCCCAAAACAAAGCAGACTTGCGCTCTTCTCTGTTGAGTACTACCAGGGACAGTGTCCTGGGAAGGTAAAATTTTCAGCCCAGCCTAAGTGAGCAATTCAGCATCTTCCTTTAAAACCCACCCCCGCCCCTGCAACCACATGGGCTGACTCTGAAGGTATGTTTTGCTAAGATGTTAGCATTTCACTGGTCACTTTATGTTTCAAAGTACAACCTTTCTCAGAGGTATCCACATTTTAATACGGATCACTCAAAGATGGAAAGTAGCATAAAAAAGAATTTCATGAAGCTTAGAACCTAGAACATCAAAGAAAGCCTGAGGTCCAGTGGCTGGCATCTGTGCTGATTTCACAAAGAGGGCACAATTCCTTTCCAGTTACCCTTGGCTTCCCTTGGAGAACAGACTTTGGACCACAAAGGACAAAACAAATATTACAAAAAGAAAAAGGAATAGGATAGGTTGGGAGCATCTAACTGCTCTAAATGGATTCAGATCTCACCCCTGGGCAGACTGTACCCTGAGCTCAGAGGGGAATGCTCAAATCAGGTGGCAACCTGCTGGCTGAGGCCTGTGAGGCAGACTTGATCCATGGGAGTGGGATCACAATCAAGGAATTAGACAAAGTTCTGAATTTTTTTTAAGGGAAAGAAGGAGAATTCTCTAATAGATGTTTTGGGGCTACAAATTGATCCCAGAAATAATAAATGTGGTAGATTATAAAGGGAATTGAGGACAATGGTACCCCGGAAGCCAACCCAGTCTCCTTAGAACAACTCAAGTTATCCTAATGCTAGACATGTCTTTCCAGGATAATGTCACAAAATTGGGAGAGCAGAGGAAAGGAAGCAGACAAGAAGGGAATCAGCAAAGCATCTTGGACACAGTTACAAAACCCGGGGCACACGTGTAGATGAATCACTTTAGGGCTGACAATTACAAAGGGCACACATTAGTTAATAGAAAAATATTTCTTTGTCTTTTTCCCCAGCAAGATTTAACTAAAAGAAGAGAGCATCTTTATCAAAACTGTCCATAAACAGTGGATAAAATTTAAACTTTACTATATTTGTAGGAAGTGGACCCTTTACCCTTTTCGAATATATAACCAAGAGCTTGGATTACCACCTGAGAGAGGTAGATAATAAATTAGATGGCAAAATATGGATTTAAAAAGCTGGATAACCAAATTCAATAACATTTTAATTTAAGAGAGATAAATGTAATTTTTTTCCAAGAATCTTAAAAAAAAATTATTGCCAATGTTAAGGAGACCTAATCTAGCAAGAATACCTTTGATACAGATTTAGAGACTGTCATCCGTTTCACTTCAATAGTGAAGTGCAACAATGGTACCAGAAAACTCTATAATCTCAGGCTACACTAGCAAAATAATGGGGTGGCCATCTGCTTTGGTCAGACTACATGCATGTTGTGTGTGGTTCTGGGATCACAATATCACTGGATGAGAGGATTCAAAATCTCATCACATGAGAAACAGTTGAGGGAAGCTGAGCTAGCAAAATGTCCAAGTGAGCATGGTGTATGTTTTCAGAAAGTGGAAGGGCAGATATGTGGATGTGTTCTGTGTAGTAACCAACCCCAATTTCTAACAGTACCCAGTGGCTGCTTCTGGAAGTAGGGAGCTCCCCACCCCAGGGGCTTTCAAGCAAGCATGGCTAAACAGGTTTTCCCAAATGGAGGTATGTTTATCCTCCAACTCTAGGCTGTCCCTGACTTGGACAGTGTTAACTTGACTCTATTTTCAGTAAATAAGCCCTTTCTGGAATAAAGACCTCGGACTTCACACCACCAGCTGAAAAAGCTACTATGAGCCACAGAACCGAATTAAAATCCCCATAAAGCAATCTAATGATATGTTGGGATTATAGAGAGCTTTCATCTGGGGAGCTCAGGGCATTTTCACACCAATTATTGCTTTTTATCTTCACAATACTCCCACTAGGTAAGGAGGAGGAGGAGGAAAAAGCAAGTTCTATTTTGCCCATTTTGTAGCCAGAGAAGCTTGGGGAGATTTGGCAAAGTCTCCTGACAGGGATCTGGGGTTTGTAATCTGGTTCTTTACCAATCTCCATTGTAACGGGGAAAGGCCATGTTCCACCTTGCCACAAAGGACTTGAAAGCAACAGTACTCAAGGACTAAGATGGAACTTTTCATTTCAGGGAAGACAGGGAACCGCTGGTGGAGACAAGCAGAGCTCTTAGGGAACAATGTGAGAAAAGCCATTTAACCTTTATTAGTGGTGACTGACAAGGCGAAGCTGGCTGGGACTGGCACTTCTCGCTTTGCCTCATTTTCTTCAATTATCTGAGGGCTTGATAATTCTCTGGGATGGAAACAGATCCAAAATGGCTTTTAACATCACAAGAAAGTATCCAGGACTTAAAAGCACTCAATATGTTTCTATTGTGGTATTTAACACAGTATGTCTTAAATTAGATTGGCAAACATCTCTCTGACTAAACCATAAAGTCTGTGAAGGAAAGCTTAAACCTTCCTTGTCTGTGTGTCGGAAGATACTACATATAAAAGAGCAGGTTGGAGCACAATCTCTAACACTAGACTATCTGAGTTTAAATCGCAGCTCTGCCACCTATAAGCTATGTAGCTCTGGGAAAGTGAATCAACTGCTCTGTGTCTGGTTTCCCCATCTATAAAATGATGTGCCATCCCTCAAAGGACAGCTGTGAGGAATAGGTCAATTCACCTCTGAGTGGTTGGCCTCTGGTATGAGCACCCGTGTTGGTCTCCATTATCACTGTATGGTCACAGCAAACTCTTGGCATGATGGCTGAATTCAATCTCTCTCTATTTACCTGTAGCAAGACTTTGGGCTGTCCACACCAGGACCATGTTAGGAAAATATGCATAAATGAAATGCATAGATAACCCAGAAATCTAATTTCTGAAAAAATTTTCAGCTATTTTCCCCAGTGAAGCTTTGCCACAGAATTCTTTACAGAATTGCTAATAATCTGTACAGATCTTCCCTAGGCTGTTTGGTAGAAGAGATAGTGAGGTTTCGAAGAAGCCACTTTAGATGTCCCATGAGGGAGAAATTTACCTAATTGCTCCCAGCCCTGGATCTAATTTTAAGTGATTTAGATTCTGGTGTTTGAGAATAAGCAAAGTTGGGATCAGTGTGGTCTCTGTGCTTACAGCAGATTCACCTTGACAAATAGGATACGAGGTGTGCGAAAGGAAGTCTGCACAGAAGGCTGGAGGGACAGGAACAGGGGACCACTGTGGGTGGAAGAAGGTTTCCCCTAGCCTGAAAGGTGAGAATCGGAACACTGGCAGAAAGAGAAAGAGAGCATGCAAAAAGAACAGAGCCAGGAAAACAGCATCTAGGAGCAGCACGTCAGTTTCGTACCAAGTTAAGATTGGGCACAGTCATCATGATCACTACTCCAATTAGTGACTGGAGTCCAGCTGGCTGTTAGATGTGAGGAAAGACGCTATGTCCTAGAAGTTGCTGTGTTGGTTTTGTTGCTTTCTTAGTATTTACTTGGCTTTCTCCCTTTCTATAAAGAGAATTCTTTGTAATAAAGTTGCAGAAAATGTTCAATCACAAGTATTTGGGGATGTCAGCAACAAGCCAACATGGTAAACCTTTGAGAGGACGCCATTGATACTCACCCCTGTCTCAATCCTAGGGTGGGGGTGACAATGGATACCTTCCCTTAAGGAAAAGAGTGAAAAATTCAGAAACCATAGTTTGGTGGCTCTAAGACTCAATTCTCCAGTATCTAAAGTTCATACTGTCCCTCAGCATGGTAGTTAAGACCCCTGCTTTGATCTGAGAGACAAGATGTGGCCCTAATCCTGTTCTGGTACTTTCTGGTTTTGATGCTTTGGGCAAACTACTGAACTCTTCCAAACCTCTATTGCTTCTTCTTTTTTTTTTTTAATTTTTTTTGTTTGTATAGACAGAGTCTCACTTTATTGCCCTCGGTAGGGTGATGTGCCATCACAGCTCACAGCAATCTCCAACTCCTGGGCTTAGACGATTCTCTTGTCTCAGCCTCCTGAGTAGCTGGGACTAAAGGCACCCGCCACAACACTCAGCTATTTTTTGTTGTTGTTGCAGTTTGTCTGGGGCCAGGTTTGAACCCACCACCCTCAGTATATGGGGCTGGCGCCCTACCCATTGAGCCACAGGCACCGCGAACTCAAGGAGTAGGGTGCCAGTCCCATATATTGGAGGTGGTGGGTTCAAACCTGACCCTGGCCAAAAACTAAAAAAAGCTTATTGTTTTCTCTTTAATAGAGAAATCTACTGGGCCTACCCCTCGGGGAGCACGGGCAGGATGCAGTGAACTGATGTCTGTGAAGTGCTGAGCGCAGCTCCTCACTAAATATTGATGACCACCTTCATACTCATCAAGCCTCCACTTTGCACATTTCTCTCTACTCAAGTCGCAGAAATAACCAAAAGCGAAGGGCCCAGAGAGGTGGGGGAGGGTTGGTCACACAAAGGAGCTGTGCATTCCAACACTGGCCTATTCACCCTGAAAAAGCGAGATGTGACAAGGGTTTGGTGCCACTCAGTTCCAAAGAAAACAAAAGCTCAGATGATCCAGGGCCCTGCAAGAGAATCCCATCACTGCGATATTGTGAACAGACAGCTCAGGCACTCGAGGGAGAGGAGAGAAACGCTGGAGTCAAAGTAGCTTTGTGGAAATGGAGGCAGCCTGGCAACTCTAATCAGCCCAGACAATCTTACCCTAACCTACTGTTACCTTTTAGGTTTACCAAAAGAACTAGTGGACCCTTTCAAAATGCAAGGGACTTGCATCGAATCTAAATCAACAGTTCTGGCAGCTCCACTGTAGCTGAACTGTGCCCATCAGACTTTAAATTAGAAACTATATGGGAAGCCATCAGGCTTGGCAACAGAAAATACAAAGGATGCCTTCATGTTAGTGTAAAATAAGGAGATAGTTCATGTCAGCAGTGATCGTGAAGGTGCTAGTGATTCCCATGTACGACCTTTTTGTCCTCTTTCTCCCCTCAACACATAGAGACCACTGAACCTCATCTGAAAGCCAGTACTTAAGAGTATCAGTGTCATTTTCCCAACAAAGACAAGCTAAGAAATGATACCCAAATTCTTTTCTTTTTGAGATGATTCCATCAAAATATTTGCAGGGTGGTTAAGACCCCTTCATTTTATGCACAAAGGCCTCTACATAACTCCTGAGATGTACGTAAGAGTTTATAGTACACAATGCCTTTTAAGTGTGCAGATTTCACATACGCAGTTCCATTTTTATGTACTAGACTATTTCCTGCTATAGGGGCATTGTTGGCCCCCTCAGCTCCCCTCTGGCTTAGCCTCTGCCTGGTGTCTGAGGGGAGTGGCCACCTTCCAAATAGGCAAAGTATTGAGAACAAGTAGACGTGTGGTCAGAGCTGCTCTGGGATCTCCAAAGGGAGAGGGGGCTTGCAGGAACTGTGGGCACCTCTGTACAGCTCTGACAGCTGCAAAAGCAAGGCTAAACCTATGTTTTTCAACCTTTTTTATCTCACATCACACTTGAACTTACAGTTAAACTGCAACACACTTAAATTATGTTGATCAAAAAAAGAGTAAAAGAAAAGAATATACTTACTGTGCTTTAAACTTCTTTCAAAAATAATTTAATTAATGATCTTGAAAATGTTTATAGCACAAGTACGATGCTGGCTAAACAATTTCATGAGGAAATTAAATTTTTCCTTTGTATTTCATGGGAAAATGAGATTCTTCTCTGTGACTAGGCTCAAACCATAATGTTACTGCAGCTTTCATTTAAAGGTAATAGTTATCTGTTACTACACGAAATGTGTTAAATGATTAGGTTTATACATGACATATAGGATAGTTCGCTGAACTAGTGCAAATTTCTTAGCTTAATAAATTTTGCAAGTGCCAAAAAAATGATCAAATCAATGCTATAAAAGTTATCAGAGGGAAAAAAAACGACAACTTTGGCCTGGGGAGCTACACTAGGAGGCCGGGAAGCAGTGTCTCCCAGGGCCTTGCCCTGCCCTTGTCTCCTCTCATTGCATAGCCTCCTAGGAGGAACTCATCACCTGCTTGGCAACTGTGGATCTCCCTCCCAAACTCTCCATAATGCTCTGGGATAGAAGTCCTATAAAGGGCTGGAGAGAAAATATTTTAGGCTCCATACGCCACACATTCTCTGTTGTACATACTCAACTCTGCCCTGATTGCGCAAAAGTAGCCAGAGACAATATGCAAGCCAATAAGTCAGGCTGTGTTCCAATAAAACTTTATTTGTGAAAACAAGCAGAGGGCAGGGTTTGGTCTATGTACCCATAGTTTACTGACCCTTGTTCTCAGACCTGAGAGCCAACTAGTCATTTCCCCCTGAAAAATTCCACAGCTGCTTCAAAACCCAACATTTCAAGGCGAGACACACTCTTTTACCCCAGTCTTCTGTAAACAAAGCACCAAGACTCATGTGCTGAGAGCTAACCCTGGGGCAGCATCCTCACTCTCCACCCTGGGATCTCACAGTCCAGCACAGATCATCTTAATTCTAACTTTAATATCTCTCGTGTCCCACTGCAGTTACATATGTTCCTCGAATGCAGGCACTGTGTCTTACTCATATTTCTAACTATGTTTCTTCCTTTCATTGCCTAGTTTGTTATCTGGGATATGAAAGGAGCTCTAAAAAATGTTTGATGAATCAATGAATGACAAAGCTATGGTAATAACTTAAGGCAGTGTTTTTTAAGCTCTGAGTGTGGGCATACCACCTGGAGACTTGGTTAATACAGATGCTGATTCACTAGGTTTAGCATGCAGCCTGAGGTTCTGCATTTCTATCAAGTTCCCAGGATGCTGAATGCTGCTGGTCTATGGATCACGCTTTCAACATATATCAAGGATCTAGGAAACATGCATTGGTCCCAAAGTGCCCAAACACAAAGAGATTTCTCCCTCAGTTTTGATGTTTATGTTGACTTCTTTCCATGGGCATTTCATTACTTGTACCTAATTACTTGTAAATCATTACTTGTACCTAATTAAAACTCCAGAGGGATTAACAAAATAGTTTATGGCAGGTGGCACCTGTGGCTCAAGGAGTAGGGTGCCAGCCCCAGATACTGGGGGTGGCAGGTTTGAGCCAGGCCCCAACCAAAACTGCAAAAAAAAAAAAGTTTATGGCACCAAACCACTTTTAAGTTTGTAGAGTTTACACATATTTCCATTTTTATGCCTCAAACAATTTGCTGTTTCAATTACTTCCTTTTTCCCTGTCTACTTCTGTCCCTTGGTGCCCACTTAATTTAATTTAAACATAACTGTGCTCATTATCTGTGTAGCGATCCTTCTACAGTTGCTCTGCAATGCAAGGCTTTCTTATCAAGATGTGTTACTTATCATGATTGTACATGTCTTAAATAAATTATTATTGTTCAGAAATTCAAAAGAATGGTCTGTTTTCCCAGAACTCTAGTATAATGACCAAATTGAAACCTATTTGCAGGCTACCTACACCCTTTTTTTAGCAACAAAACACTCTTTTATCAGCAGAACATATAATTGCTTACAGAGCTCCAAGGACCACATGATTTTTTTCCCTACCCACACCATCCCTCATGAAGAGAAAAAAATAGGAAGGTTATCTGAATGAACTCCATACTCCAAGAAAGCAGAGCTATTTGCTTTGACAAGTTAAAAGTATAACCCCAACATTGTGGGAAAAAAAAAAAAAAAAAAAAAAAAAATCACATTTCTTTGTAAGAACTCACTAAAGTCAGATATCACATAGAGGGCAGCGACTCTGGTTACATCAGACACTGCCTGAAAACTGGCTTTTAGTGTAACGATGTCACGGATCTGTGACATGTCGGCTCACTTATGTAACGTCAGCAGTTTGGATAATTACATTTCCTCCAACAAGTCTTCAGGAATTTGTATGGTACTGAATTGTGTCAGAAAATAGGTGTCATACTGAATACGTGATCCTAATCAGGCTTTTTCCACTACTAAACTGTAGTAAAATGCACTATAATCAACTCATATAAATTGCTCTCTCCCTGTATTTATCGCCAATAAAGAAAATCAAATTGCCTTACCTGGAATTATAGAAGAAAACCATTACCAAGGTATGGCAGTTTTGTAACTGATAAACACTTTACATGGTTTTATTATACATTATATAGATGACAAAAATTCCTATTTATCCAGAATCTAAATGATCAGGAAGCTCAATAAAATGTCTTTAATAGGAATTGGCTTTCATATTGACAGCTATGGGTAACCACAAGATCCCAAGGGACTTTGAGATCATCAAAGAAACATTAATGTTCACAGAATTTTAGAGCTAAAAGAGATTTGGAATCCATGTGGCTCAACTTGCCCATCTGGTACCTGACTACTGAGCCCAGAGGGAAGAATAACTTGCCCAAAGAAATAGTGCCAAAACAAAGCCTAGAACCCAGTTTGATTCTAAGTGCTCTACTGATTCACCCAGGTGGTGCATTGCAGGAATGAATGTATTTGGATTTAGAAAGCATCATCTTTGTTTCCTGATACGGCCACATATAACTGTTATTATAAGGCCAGCATTCCTCTAAGTGAGATGTTGCTCAGAGTGTGGCCCACATTAGCAGTCAGTACCGAGATCAGCAGGGGACTGCAAGGGGCCGGAAGCCTCAGGTGACTATATCTGCCTCACCTGCTGTGTGAAGATGTTCTCACTATTCCAGGGTCCCTCTATTTCAGGGGAATCCTCCCAATGTGGCTTCACAGGGCCTTAGCTCTTTCTCCTCCAATCCCTTAAAATGTGACCCCTTTTTCCTAGGGAAAGACCTGAAGGTAGGCACTAACCCAGCATTTCCATACAACTCAGAAAGACTGAGCAGTCAGAATTGGGGCTGAGGAGAACTGGCCATGGGCAGGTCACCGGTGATTTGCAAGCTGGTTCAGTGAGGTTGGAGGTCCAACTGCAAAGGTTAAAGTGGTCTGATAGGGATATAGGAATACTTCACAGACTTTGGTACAGAGTTTGATCAAAAGAATATCTGCAAAAGATTATGCTCTGGAAATCTGAGTTGCATGATTGCCAAAGATTCAGGATAACAATTGATCAATGCAGAGGCTTTCTGGGATCTCACCATGGCCATTAGAATCGAAGGTAGGATCCAAGGAATGAGTCCTTTCCATTCATGGACACTGGAGTGTGGGGAGATCAGAGTGAAGAAATAGCTTATTCTTGTGGTACATTTTTAACTTAGTATTTTGCAAGTATAATCAGATATTTCTATTCCTGTAAGATTCCATTTGTTTAAAAATAATGCCATTATTTTGGAATAGTCTGAGTTTTTTAGTACCTCCGTTTCATTATAATAAATGAAACCTTAGTAAAATGCATTCTTTGAGCAAGAGGAATAAATTATTTTTCAGTGCTCTACTCTGTATAAGGTGTGGCAGCACATCGTGGAGGAACACGTTCACCTACATGCTCTTCATTACCTAGGAAACTTTAGACAATGAATCTTTCTGAATATCTGCATTTTTACTAATAAATCAGAAATAATACCTACATTGTGAGGTTGCTCTGACATCTAAAGAGAAGTTAGCTTGTCTTCCTCCCTTCTGCCCCCAAATGAAATCTATAGCACTTGGCAACACATTTTGGTCAGATCATTTCCTCTCTACTTTACCTACAGGTTGAAAGAGAAAAATCACACTGTGCTTTATGAGCTTTGATCAATTGTTCAAAAATACATATTTGGCAAGGTGCAAAAGAAAAGAAATTAAGAAAAAAGTAGGCAGAGAATGAGGTAGGAAGCAACAGGAAGGCATTGAGATGGTTTCTCAAGAGAATAGAGAGAGAAAGACAAGAAAAAAGCAGAAAAGATGAGCAAGAAAGAAAAAAATTAAGAAGTGAGAGGAAGATTATACATTGCAGTTTCAAACGAGATGTTTCAGAGCATCAAGGAGCACCAGGCAGTCATGATTTGACCACTGACAGTCCACTTATATTTGACCAGTTGCAGAGCTCTTCCATGACAAGTGAAGGACAAATTTGTATTAATTTTCAGTACTGTAATTGCTTCAGATTACACTCAAAATTTAAAAGAAGAGAATTAAAATGTAATCTAGTGAAGCATGGATACAACAGTAAAAATGTCTTCTAAATATACTGGAATCATTTTCCCAATTTATCCTTGACTTTTCCCCTGGTATTGAATTCATCCCCTCCCCAACCATAGAGAGCAGGAATCATGATCTGTTTTGATACTTGTGTATTTCAGATACTGAAAACAATGCCTGGCATAGGGAAGATGCTCAATAAATACTATTGCTTAAACAGCCATTCAGTCGGTGTTTATTATGAGATTTCTACATATCAGCCCCTGGGCTTGGCACCAAAACATACAGATAAAAGACATGATCCCTCCTCTACAATGTGGTAGGGGACAAAACCAGGAAAAAGACCTTACATGGAGAGGAAGGAAGCAGCAGCACATAAATAGCATTACGTGTAGAGACGCCAGAGCCACACAGCTTGGGCTTGAACTTGACTCTTCCGGTCCCTACCTGTGATGCTTTGGCAAGCTGCTTAGCCTATTTTTTGCCTCAGTTTTCTCATGTGTAAAGTGGGGCTGTGAATCTCGTGGGGACTGGGAATGATGTTGCAAGGACTGCAGGAGTTAAGATGCGGGAAGTATGAAGAACCCGGTACAAAGTAAGTGCCAAGAAGTGCAGGAGAGACTGAAAGTTTCTACCAGAGGATTCAGAACAAAGAGTGAGGCATAAAGAAGGGTCTGTTCTAGGATCAGAAGTGGGGCTATCAGGAAAGACTCTATGAGAACATGTAGCCCTTGAGCTGAGTCTCTCAAGAGGGTCCCATCCTCATGTTGTTGGTGGAGGACTGGCTACCGCTTATTGAACAGTGGGAGAAAAGGCCAGGATGTGGGAAGTCTCATCAAAAGACAGCAGAGACAAAGGAAAAGAAAATACGATGGGGAGAGTGGATACAAGAGATGCTAAGGAGGCTTAGCCTACAAGGCTCAGAAGGGTATTAAGTATGGGGGAGGGAAAGGAAGGGACAGGTCTGCAATGAAGGGAGAGCAGACAGAAGAGCAGGTCATTGAGTTTTTTTACTGCAAGTCAGTGACTTGTGTTGTTCTTCAGGTTTCCTTTCAATACTTCTCATAAACAAGTAATTTGGGGATTTAGTCAATGTTATAAACACTCGTGTCTCCCCAAAATCATAATCCCCAATGTGACAGTAGTAGGAAGAGGGCCTTTTGAAGGTGAATATATCATGAGAGTAAAGCCATTATACAGGGTATTAGTGTCATTATCAGAGACACTCGAGTGTTCCATCCTTCTCCTAACATGTGAGGATACAGTGAAAAGATCCTTTTATGAAGTAGGAGGTGAACTTTATAAGACACCAAATCCGCTGGCACCTTGAGCTTGGACTTCCCAACCTCCAGAGCTGTGAGAAATAAATTTCTGTTGTTTATAAGCCACTCAGCCTGTGGAATTTTGTTATAGCAAACCAAATGAACTAAGATAGTCATCTAATTTGTAAAATAACATTTCATATTTTTATGTCCCTTTTCAAAAGAAATGTGTGTTCATTATGGAAAGTTTGAAAAATGCTGTTGGGCACTAAGAATAAAACCCAAATCACTCAGAATCCCATTTGCCACAGTAACTATTATGTTATTATTCTTGCATTTTAACTTTTAATTTTTAACAATTATGAGTGTATAATGGTTGCACCACTTCCTATTTTGATCTTTATCTTTTCCATTGTTTACATAAGCATGTTATACAATTGAAAAAATTGTATCATACAGTTTCTAATGTTTTATAGCCTGATTTTGAAAAGTTAAATGTGAACACGATTACATGTAATTTAATATTCTTCTACATGATCAATTTTAATGGCTTTCAAGTATTTCACTCTATGGATGTATCATAATGTATTTTTATCTACTCTCTTACGTGAACATTTCTGTTGTTGCCTTTTTTTTTCTATTACCAAACATGCCTACTGACAAATCTTTGCACACTATCCTTGATTTTTAGTGTTCCTCTTAACATGTTTCATCTGTGTGACAATGTTGAAGTATGGAAAGGAAGTTTCCATACTACATAATGGAAGTTTGTAGTATGGAAACTACATAATGTAGTTTGTGGTACTCTTCCCAACTACAGCTCCTTGGTTACCCCCACATAGGATATGCCATGTGTCTGCCCCATGTGGAGAGATCCAATTGGGGTAGGAGTATCCTTCCTGGAATCCTTCCCTTCCAGAGAACAGACATTCGGGCCTCTCACCCTGCAGCTTTCCTAAGAGTTCAGCAGATTAGGATCCATTCAAGGCCAGAGCAGGGCGCATGAGCCTAGTAGGACTCCACCTCCACTCAGGAGAAGAGGAACACTCAGCCTGCACAGCCAGGTAGCCCAGCACCCTCCTTAGAGCTCTACACAGGTAGTGGAGTGGGGAGTGCATTTGGTGACAAGCCCAGAATCCTCTCTCATCAGCTCCTATATCTGAATGAACCGTTAGAAAAAAAGACAAACAAAACCCCCAAAGTTCCACAACTGGGATTCCATTAAGCATCACTTACTCCTCTCTTTACCTCTCTTTTCTGGGTTTGGGCATTCTGCCTCTCAGGCTGCCACGTAACCACCAGCTTAAGGTAAGCTAGAAAGGAAAGTGACACTAGGAATGACAAGGAGAAACGAGGTCAGGAAACCAGCCCCCCCCCCCCACAGGGCTTCTGGGAATCTACTGATTAGTATATGGGGGCTGGGGAAACAAGAGGGTGAATGGTTTGGCCTCTGTGAGTAGATAAGAGGGGGGAAGAGTTAGGGCTTCTGAAGGGGTTGACATCCTCCTCAGAAATAAAAAAGCAGAATCAGTCCAAGTAAGAAGAGCAGCACTCCTGCCAGTCTGCCCATCTGGAGGCCTGGACTCGCATTCTAAAAGCAGAAGAGCAGTGACATTCCAAACACTTTCTTGAATCCTAGCCTTCTAAAACTACCCACAAAACACAAAACAAACAAACAAAAAAAACAAAACAAGCTTTTGGCTGCTTCTTGAAAGTTATTACTGTAAAAGACCATGACCTATTTATTCTGCCTTCGGAGTGGCAGGAGACACCCTCTTGTCCGGATCTGTGTTTTCTACTCATTCACATGTCAGACTGTTTAGTCCACTCATCACACATTAACTCTTACTGATTGGTGATCTACTCTGCCCAAGACATGGTATTGTCAGCTTTGCACATGTGGTCATGAACAAAGCAGACAAGTCCCTGCCCTGTGCAGCTCTGGTCTTGGGGGGAACACAATTAATAAAGAGAAAGATTATTAAGTGTAAAGTGCTATGGAGGAAATAAGTAAGATACCAGCAGAGAGTCTATCAAAGCAGACCTGGCTAGGGTGGCCGAGAGAATCACGTCTGAGGAGAGAGCACCATCCACCCACCACTGGATTTCCTCCTGGGTACACAGAGAGTGAGGTCATGAGGATTATGGCTTCCCATTCCCATCCCAATATGATGCTTCCCATTTCCAAGCCTCCAGGAGCTTCCACACATTCCTTATTTCTCACAGGTAAGCACAGAGATCCTGCTGAGGATTCTGAGAAAGCATGGGGATCTGGGGGCAGGGTATAGGGGTCTCAAGGTGGACTGCCATATGGCCAAATCTTGTCTCTGATACACACACCCCAACAACATTGTGTGACCTGGGGACAAATAAGTTGTATTGTTTTAAACCATTAAGATTTTGACTTGTAAGCGATCACGTTTAGATTGTTCTGACTGACAGAGGAGGAAGGGTTAAACCAGTGTTTTTTAACCTTTTTTATCTCATGGCACACTTGAACCATGGAACTTAGTTTCCTTGGCATACTTAAATTATGTTGATCAAAAAAAGAAAAAAAAGAATAAAAAAAAAAGAATGTACTGTGCTTTGAACTTCTTTTGAAAATAATTTAATTAATGATCTTTAAAAATTTTCATGGCACACCTAAGATCCTCTCAAAGCACACCAGTTAAAAAATCACTGAGTTAGGCTAAGGCCTGAAAGATGGGACAAAGTCTGTTGCTGGAAGATAGAGAAAGGGCACTTAAGCAGAAGAAAGAGCATGAGCCAAGGGCCTGAGGCAGAAAGTTTGAGGAATTGAAAGGGCTCTGGAGGAGTGGGAGCCAGGGGAGTAAAGGGTGACACGGGGCAAGGCTGGGGAGGCAGAACCTGCAGACAGCAGGATGGAGCTGGTTTATTCTACTTCCTCCATACTTTTCTAGCTCCCCCAAACACAGTTGTACTTATGCCGAGATACCCAGTAAATACTTTAAGCTGATTTATTTAAACTGAGCAAAATCCAGAAAGATACAATGCTAAAAGCACATTCATTTCCTATTGTTGCTGTAACAAATTAGCACAAACCTTGTGGCTTAAAACCACACACATTTATTGGCTTACATTCTGGAGATCAGAAGTTCAAAAAGGGTCCCACTGTGCTAAAATCAAGGTGTTGTCAAGGCTGGGCTCTTTCTGGAGGCTCTAGGGAAGAATCTGTTTTCTTACCTTTTTCAGCTTCTGGAAGTTGTCAGCCTCCCTCAGCTTTTGGTTCCTTCCTCTCCTTTGAAAGGCCAGCAGTTTGGCATCCGCAAGTCTGTCCCTGACACTAAAATCCCTCCCTCTCTCCTTCACTTAGGAGGATTATTGCGATTACACTGGGCTCACCCAGTAATCCAGGATAATCTGACCATCTCAGTCAAGGTCAGATGATTAACAATCTTAAATCATCTGAAATCTTAATTCCCCCTTGCCATGTAACAACACATTCACAGGTTTCAAAAGACATCACTGGGGGAAACCCTACTCCACCCACCACAGTAGGAATGCCATTAGCTGCAAATTGAGGTTGAATAACCATCCTTACCAACCTTGTAACTCATAGATCCCTTTTGTTCTTTTCCTTCAAACAGGATATTTTGAAAGATTGGATCTCCAAAATGAATTGAATATATACTTACAGATAATGATTTCCATTCAATTTATATTTTTTACTCAGCTTTTAAAAATGTATAAAAGGGGTTACAGACTCCCAAAAATACCTGAAGGTATCCTGAATTGGAAGGCATTAGATTTACAGACAAATGAGCTTCTCAAGTCTTACCTAGTTCCCTAGGTCTTGTCAAAGTATTTAGCTGAAGGGGAAACAGCGCATATTGATAGGATGTATGTGGGGCATATTTTCCTTCTGCTGTCCCCAAAACAGGAGTACTAGGATGCTCCCAGGCCTGGACATTACCAGTCACATCTGAAACACCAAAGACTAATCATTACACATGCTTCACACCTCTGGAGGGAAATGCTCATTATTATGTAAGAAGACGGGAATCTGGCAACTCTGCAGAATGCAAATCACCCAAAGCAATTCCCCATGAGCTGCCCTGGTTACATCCTCATGTCATCCCTGAAGGAGGCTAACACAGCTACTGGACAGGAGGGAGCTTACGGCATTCTTATATATTGATTATACTGGGTTAAGTGATCTGTTATAATATTTAAATAATACACAAAACACTTGAAAAATCACTTTGGACACACGATTCCCTGGACATTTGTTTATTCCCAGAGGGCGAATTTGTCACAGGTCGAGGATATAGCTGTTCATGGAGCACCTGCTCCCTGGCACTGTGCTTGCTCTCAGCACCATGGTCCCTCCTCCTGTGTGTACTCCTCTTCTGAATCAGCACTCCCCAGTGACATGTCACAGAGGGACTTTTTTTTTCCTATCACTGTCCTTTGTTCTACATTTGCTGCTTTGTGGATCCTCTTTATTATTTATTAAACAAGCAACTTAATCAGAACATTCCTTCTTTCTTTTACAAAAAGCCAGTACTTTCATCTTCGGGAGATGCCAATAATTCATTTCTCAGCAAATGTTTGCCTTGATGACGGTTTTTAAACTTGAAACCACCTCCTAGGAAGCTGATAAAGGAATACAATGCTTTCAAGTCTGCTTCTTAAAGACACAACCAGTTTAGGGACTAGTGATTTATTGACTTAAAGCTGTGTGCTATCGACTAAATCAATGAATAATTGCCTACTAGCTTCCATAACAAATGCTAAATGGGGCCTAAGTTACAAGGGGACAGAAAGCAAATCGTAGCACTGGGAACATTCTGAGATACATGTACTTGCCTAACAATGATTACACACTTTACCCACCCAGAAGTGAGTGTCCTAGATAAGAAACACAGAAGTCTAACCCACAGAGATCAAGTAAATGTGGTTCTAATAAGTCTGGGTGGAGAAAAGGAGAGGGAGAGAGGAAGGAAGTGGGAGAAGAGAAAGAAAAGAAGAGAAAGAAGAGGAGGAAGAGAAGAGGAAGGAGGGCAAAAGTAAAGGAGAGAGGGGGAGTGAGTGAAGAAAGATTCATGTTTAAAGTGGATGTGCTTTCTCGTTCAGAAGAATACAATTTGGGTCTGAGGAGTTAGTTTCTGGGCAACCAATGTGGCTTTCTACAGAAGTGAACATCATTAGACCTTTCATTCTATGAGAGGCAAAGCAAATCACTAACTCTACAATTGCTATGATTAGTCTCTAAAAATTACCCAGCTATTGACTCAACTTCCCATTTTATCACACCTATAAGAGTTAACAAATGCAAATTTTTCTTACAAATTTTAAGCTTTGTAGCAAGTCAGAGTAAGTGTCAAAACTAAGAAACCCCAAATCACAGAAGAGACTATCCCTTTTGGGTTGTTGGGAGCTGAATAACTATATTCTGATTTTAAGCACGGAGAACATGAATAGAGGATAAAGGATGCTTTTTTAAAAAATTATTGCTACTTATACCTTTTGTACCTAGAGGGGTTGCCAGATATGGCAACAGATAAAAAAATTATTAGACAATCATATTTTATATTTCTTTGAAACTTTATATGTACTCTTCTCCTGCAGTGTTTTCATGGGTTCCTCAGAAAACTTACCCCTCACCCCACAATCACTAGGACCTCCAGCGGCCGCCACAATCACTAGGACCTCCAGTGGCCGATAGCCTCCCGAGTGCAGTAAATGCTGGCAGCTCACAGCTCTTTCCTCAGCCACTCGGAGGCTCACTCTCCTAGCCATGTCTTCCCGCCACCTCCCCTCCAGGACAGGATCTAAGATGCTCCCACACTACCTGACCTTGGGGCCTGGCCCACGTCCGGCTCACAGACAGCAATCATATCCTTGGCCCTGACTACTTCTAGATACCCGATCAGCTCCAAGGCAGGAATCTCAGAGCAACATGCCCTTGAGATTTTTCACAATGAATCAGGTCCAAGTCTACTACATCCACCCAAATGCCAGAAACTTTATTTAAACCCTCTAAGAGGTCTGGTTGAAGTCCATCTCTCTGGGCTTGGGGGAAGAGGCAGGCACTTCCCCTACCTCACTTTCCCAGTCTGCTCCAATAGTCCATGTGCGACAGGGCTTGAGAGTCATGAAGCCAGTTCACATGCTTATCTTTGCACTCCTGCGAAGTGGTCTCACACTAAATTTTCAAATGGCACATTTAATGTATTGAATACTCAGCAAAAAATGAAAATAAAATAGTTCCACTTAACATAGTATTATATAAGAGTATTCTATTTCACCCTAAAATATCAAATGTTAGATTTCCAAAACAGGTTAATTAGGACAGTTACTATTCATTGGATTACATTATACATTGCTTCACAGTGTTTGGTTATGAGGTATCATCTCTCTCTGCAATTACAGCTTGGCAGAATCTCTCTGAATATGTTTTTTTCTTTGCTCCCTCAGTCATTTTTGATTTCTCAGCAATGCATAACATCATATAAATCTTCCAGGGGGAGCAAAAGATCAGGTTTTAGTCATCTATAAAGTTGGCTGGCTCTGTCCTTTTTCTAATTCATGTCCTTTCCTCTCTTCCTGTATTTCCACTATGAACATTAGAGTTAAGAGAGTATTTTTAAGTATTAATCTCAGTAGCTTTTTGCATGTTTATTTGTATTTTGTCCCTGTACCCAGTGGCCCTGATCTATTTAATCAGCTAGGACTACTGCTTTTGTTAATTTAAGGAGAAGGAATGATACAACACACAAGCAGAAAACTAAGAAATGGATTAGTTTCTTTGTCAAAGTCTTGAGCTGTGGCACGACTTGGAAGGATGGGTATCAGGTAAAGCTGAAGTTCTGAGAAAGTTCCATAGGCTGGGGACACTGGCAGGACCAGGGCAGGGTGCTAGAAAGGTATTAGAGGCTGGAGAGTCCCTGGGAAGGGGGCCCAACTCTTCCCCCAGCCCCCAACCTCCAGCCAGACCCTGAAAGTGTGGATAATAAAACCGCAGATAGAACTGGGGAGTGCAAGGGCAGAGGGCATGGCAGAGTCAAAGGAGGACAGGGAGGTGCCAGGCTGGAGATGGGTGAGGGGTGTGTCTGGGCCAATGACTGAGAGAGCCCCATATGCACCCTAGTATCCCAGCACCCCACAAGGATGGGTGAATGGTCCCACGTGCCCCAAAGGTGGCACATAAATGCTGCCTGCCAAATATCCTCCTGGAAAGAAGAATGATCCAATGTGCAGCAAGTGCCTCATGGAATAAGTCAAAGAGAACCAGACCTTAAGCTGTCTTGCTGGGGGGTACATGGGCCAGCATGGCAATCAATGACTTGGAGGGATGAGTAAGTTGGGAGCAGGAAACAGATGCCAGCACCAACACAGATGCAAGGCACAAAGGGGCCTGTTGAACTGATGTGAGGGTCTGAGTGCAGCCCCTGGAGAGGATTCACTGGCGAGAGGAATGACAGTCTGATGTGTGTTACAGCATGAATGACATGTAGAGACATATGCCAGGTGAAATAAGCCAGACACAAAAAGACAAAGACTGTACAATTTCATTTACATGAGGAGCACAAGGAAATCAAATTCAGGAAAAGTAGAACAGTCCCTGACCAGGGCTTGGGGCAGGGGGTGCGGGGAGAATGGGGGGTTATTATTTAATGTACATGTGTTTCAGTTTGGGAAGATGAAGTCATGGAGAGGGATGGTGGTGATGATGGCACCACGATGTCAATGTCTGCAAAACTGTGCACTTAGAAATGATTAAAATGGCAAACTTTATGTTCTGTATATTTTACCGCAATAAAAAAATACTTTCTTCTGGGGCAGTGCCTGTGGCTCAAAGGAGTAGGGCGCTGGCCCCATATGCCAGGGGTGGTAGGTTCAAACCCAGCCCCAGCCAAAAACTGCAAAAAACCCCCAAAACTTTCTTCTAAACTGTAACTCTTATGGTCACTCTCTCTGGGAAGGGCAGCCGCAGAGGCCAGTACAGGATAGACACTTATGCTTGCAGTCCTCCCGCCTAGGCCCTTCCTCAAGCTTCCTCCAGCTTTGCCCCTGATCCCCTGGAAGAAATGAGTCTCGCAGAGTTTAGTGCCATTAGTAGATGTAAGGTTATCCTTCAATGTGGCTAACTCCAGTCTAGCTAGGGCTACAGATGGGTTCAATAAAAGTAATGGAAATGAATGTTTTATTTTTACCAATTTGTTTCCTAGGCCAAAAACTCAAATATGGACTTATGTGAAAAGAAAGGTGGAGGAAATCTCCAGCCCAGACATTGACAGACTTCCTTCTGTACAGTAAGTACACTGAAATTCAGAGTGCTCCAGTGCTACTCAGGTAGAGCAAGTAGCATCAGGCATACACCATAGATGACATGAGAGGGGACAAGGCTCAGAACATGTAAGAAACTGGCCAAGGCTGCCTAGCTAAGCAAGGGTGTGAATATGGCCTTGGGCCCAAGTGTTCAGAGTCCAGGTCTGTAGCCCTTATTATTACTGGGTTCTCCCTTCAGAGAGGGATGAGAGGTTTCCTGGGCAGGCTTGGATCATCCAGGTTTTGGGACACCACAGAAAGGCTAGAAGCATCTGTGATCCTCTCTCAAGGCCAGCGTTATACCTAGCCTTAGATTCTGAATGAATCCAAAAACTAACATATTCCATTTTGTTTATTTGTTTATCTGTCCATGATGGGTTCTTTCCACCTTTTGACTATTGTGATTATGTTGATATGAACATTTGGATGCAATTAATTACCTGCTAAAGTCCCTGCTTTCAATTGTTTTGGGTGGCAAAGAGTAATTTTAAAAAGCATTCTAACGCAGGTGCAGTGGCTCATGCCTTTAATCCCAGCTCTTTGGGAGGCTAAGGCAGGAGGATGGCTTGAGCTCAGGATTTGGAGGTTTCAGTGGAGCTATGGTTGCACCACTACACTCCAGCCTGGGCAACAGAGCAATAACCCATCTCAAAAAAAAAAAAAAATTAATAATAATAAAAAAGCATTCCATAGAAGAAAAACTAGGAACTGTTACAGAAACATAAATAATTAAATTACCTCTTATAAAGATTCAAGAAGGAAGCCATTGTTAGGGTTTTCCAGGCTGACATTATAAAAGCTTTTCTTATCACTAGCTTTTTAGGAAAAAATGACAAAGAACTTTGTGAACTCTATATATTAGGGGACTATACAAATGACAGTAATCAAAGCAATTAGTAGCAAGTTTTAAACTGGTTATTAATATGTTTAATAAAAAAATCACAGCTTTAATTCTCAAACTTGACTGACAGAAAATTAAAATACACTCATTCACATTTCTTATGGTATTGCTACTTCATACATATATAAATAAATGTTTTTTAAACTATTTCACCTGGTAGTAAGCAGCCCAAAGGCATTGCATGCTTTATTAGATAAACTCCTTTCCATGTTCCATCAGGTGCCTACAAATAAATCACATTTTAAATAGGTGAGGACTAGGAGGGCTTGCTTAAAGAATTCTTCTTTAAAGAATTCCTGGAGGGGAGAGGGAATGCTTTCAGAAAAAGTTTCCTTTTGTTATTCAAATAATCACCTGCTAATTCTCTGCTTCATTAATTCAGAATTTTATGTTTTGCCTTTTTTTTTTTTTGGAAAGTAAGAAACTCTTCGAGTCTTAAAAATGAATCACTGGAATATTATGCAGCCTTAAAGAAAGATGGAGACTTTACCTCTTTCATGTTTACATGGATGGAGCTGGAACATATT
>CAUYPK010078521.1:0-18164 GCA_963574355.1 Loris lydekkerianus | reverse complement strand
CCATTCAATACGATATTGGCTGTGGGTTTGCTGTAGATGGCCTCTATCAGTTTAAGAAATGTCCCTTCTATACCAATTTTCTTAAGTATTCTGATCATGAAGGGATGCTGGATATTATCAAAAGCTTTTTCTGCATCAATTAAGAGAATCATATGGTCTTTGTTTTTTAATTTGTTTATGTGCTGAATTATACTTATAGATTTACATGTATTGAACCAGCCTTGGGACCCTGGGATAAAATCGACTTGGTCATGATGTATAATTTGTTTGATGTGTTTCTGGATTATGTTTGTTAGGATCTTGTTGAATATTTTTGCATCAATATTCATTAGTGATATTGGTCTATAATTTTCTTTTCTTGTTGGTTCTTTTCCTGGTTTAGGGATCAGGGTGATGTTTGCTTCACAGAACGTGTTGGTTAGTCTTCCTTCTTTTTCTACATTTTAGAACAAGTTGAATAATATAAGTACTAGTTCCTCTTTAAAGGTTTTGTAGAATTCTGACGTGAAGCCATCTGGTCCCGGGCTTTTCTTTTTAGGAAGATTTTGTATGGTTGATGCTATTTCAGAACTTGATATTGGCCTGTTCAACATTTCCACTTGATTCTGGCTAAGTCTTGGAAGGTGATGTGCTTCCAAGTATTGGTCAATTTCCTTCAGATTTTTATATTTCTGAGAATAAAGTTTCTTGTAGTATTCGTTAAGGATTTTTTTTCATTTCTGAGGTGTCTGTTGTTATTTCATCTTTGTCATTTCTGATTGATGAAATTAGAGATTTTACTCTTTTTTTCCTGATTGGGTTAGCCAGAGGTTTATTTATTTTATTGACCTTTTCAGGCCAAATGAGCAAATAAACAGATAAAAAGGCTACCAGACACTCAAGCCCACAGATGCACAAACAATCAGAAACACATAGACATACAGACAACAACAAAAAAAGACTACAATAAAAATAATGATAATCATAAGATAATTGAGAAAAGGGTAAAAAACAAACAAACAAAACGAACAAAGAAAAAAACCTCTAAAAATCTGATGTAAGCACTCTCAAAAACCATAAGAAGGGAAGAAGAGGAAGAGAGAAGGGAAAAAGGAGAAAAAAAAGTGGTATTCATAAAAAAGTTAAAAAAGAAGAAAGAAAAAATTAAAAATAGAAGCAATAAAAATAAAAATATACATTTAATAATAATAAGAATAATAATAAGAATAAAATTAACAATAGCTCCTCCAAGAAAGTGATGAGGAAAAGAAAAAAAAAAAAAGGCATCGACCACAAAAATATTATTCTTGTATATATGTAGAAGTATATATCTATATGGATGATGTAGGGATCAACTTTCGTAGGAATACATTTATAATGCAATATACTTTCTGCACACCAGGTGGTGCTGTGAGTAGTTGCCAGACATACCTGGTTCACAGTTTACACTGTTACCACGGTAACCACCCTACCTGGCCAATAGCCATTTTGGAGTTTCAGTAAAAGTTTATTACCTAATTATTGTCCAACCTCAGCTACTCTGTTCCAGACAGCCCTCCTATCCAACCTCCCAACTCAGTGCAGGAGTCCAGGCTTCACAAATCTTTCCACTCCGCTCCCAAGTTCTCCTGTAAACTGTCAACTGCAATCGGCTGTGGGGGAGGGGCTGGCTGCCGCAGGTTTTAGCTGCTGCTGGCTCCCGAGGCTGCAGCACACAAAGACCTTATCCTCAGTTTTTGTGACTCAGAGTCTCACTTTTGAATCTGGACTTTTGAGTCCAGCCAACCGCCAGTTCACCGCACAGCCTGAACTGTCAGCCCACACCAATATTCCCCACCAGGAATGGTCCAGTCTATTTAATCATTCCTGTTGTTCTCTGGGAAGGTGTTTGCCATTTCGGACAATTCAAAATGTCTGTTTCCCAGGTGGGATCGCTTTCCTTCAATTTTCCATGGGGTTGCCTATTCCCTTGTGGCTCTGAGTGGGATCCCTTTCGGGTTGTTAAACTTGGCTCAGGAATAAATTTTCATCAATTGGGTTTTGCCAGGAATTGCAAGCTGCTGTCCTCTGTGAGGAAGGAGCCTGCTGGCCAGGATGACCCAGCAGGGAAAATCTCTACAACAGAGTCTGTGGTTTTAAATTACACCTCATATACAACAATCCACCAATTTGCTGCACGTCTGCAGCTGTCTGTCCGCACCAACAATCCATGTGGGGAAAAGGTCCAGACCCCCCTTCCTCTCACCTGATGACCTGGGAGAGGTGGGCTACACGTCCGTCCCATCTGCCATCATGCTCTGCCTCTGCCTGTATTCATCTTTGTGAACATATGGATTGAACCATATCTGATGTGTTTAAATCCAATAGTATCTTCGTATAATCTTAATTTGCATTTCTCTTACTATAAATGAGGTCAAGCATCTTTTCTTTGAGTCAATCACATTAACTTCTTTAAATGATTTGCTCATATTTTTAGATTACTTTTTGGTAGAATTTGATATCTTTTTCTTCTTTCTTTTCAGAACCTCTTTGTAAATTAGGTTTATTTACTGACACATGTATTTTTTTCTTGGTGTATCATTTCCCTCTTAATTTGCTTGTGCTTTTTTCGTTTTCATACAAAGTGGGGTTTTTCTGGTAGTCAAATTGATCAGTCTTTACACCTACTGTTTCTAGACTTCAACTTATAATTAGGAACATTTTCTTCATTTGCCAATAAAGAGGAATTCATCTATATTTTCTTCTAGTACCTTGTATCTTTGTTTTGTTTTTACATTTAAATATATGCTATTTGGAATTTATCCTAGTGTACAGCACAAGTAAAGATTCAGTTTTATTTTGTTTCCAAATGGCTATGCAAATTTTCATCTTTTCCCTAGTGACTAAAGAAGATGACTTTATTGCATATTAAATTTTCATTGATTATGTACATTTCAGTATTGTGTCTACCCACTCAAGCACCAATATAAAGCTTTTTCAATAAGGGAACATCATCATATGTTTTGATATCTAGGTGGTCTGGCCACCCACACTCTCTGCTCTTCTTTCTCAGAATGTTGTGCTTATTTTTATTCCAAATAGCTCCATCACCAGCCTCTCTAACCTGGATTGAAAACCTGATAATTTTTCAACTTTAGAATATATGACATTTCTATATTAGCTTAGCAAGTAGCAATTAAACGTTTTTGATGCTGAGTCTTCCTATGCAAGAATGGTATGTCTTTTCATTATTTCATGTCTATTTTTGTATCTTTCAGGAGTGTTTTATTGTTTTCTTCACATAGGTTTTGGGCACTCCTTTGTAAAATGTATACCTAAGTATTCCCTTCTCTTGTTTTGGTATTATAAATATGACCTTCCATTAGATCTTCTTACCATTTTTTGTACGTATGTTATATATATCATGAGTGTTTTTGCATAGATGTGACGTAGGATGAGCATTTTTCTTTATTGATTTTAAAAATTAATCCCTTATTATATTTACTTCATGTCCTAGTATCTTTTCCTTTGATTCTTTTGAATTTTTCAGATATGTGATTGTAAAGTCAAACATCTTTAATATTAGAATGTAAGGAAATGTTTGAAATCTGATGGTCAGAGAAAGCACGTGCCTCTCCTGTACCACCTAAACGCAGTCAACACAGTCGTTGCAACCTGTTGGCAATTTGTTAGGGGAAATATCTGCAAGGAAAGAAAACACAGTTTTTTAAGTGCTCTAGTTGCAATCAGAAAGTTATAAGGTTGATGACATTAGAAAAACATATTAATTAATTATCTAATTAATATGCAATTAATTATCTTTCTCTCTCCTTTCTGTGGCCTACTCTTCCTTCTTCATGTCCCTCACTCCATTTTCTTACATTTATTTCCACAGCATTCAAGAATGTTCTTTCCTCACAGATCCTGCATCTTTCTACATTTTTAACTTCCTCTTTTAGCTCCTTTTTTGCCTGGATCAGCTATTCCTTTTATTCCTCTTTTTTTGTCATTTGCTTTTGTTTATTTTCCATTCATATGAACATTGGAGTTTATAATTAGGACTAGGGAAAAAATATCCAATGTAGGAAATGTCTTAAAAATATTACATTAAAAAATTTCACTATATATGTTTATGGTTTTGTTCCCAGGAAAACTCATTTTTGTGTCAAGGACGTAGTAAGTAGCACAGCTTACCTGAAGGTCATACATAATAAGAATAATGGTGAAAATCTCCATTTGGCGCGCAGCTCCTAAGTGCTAGATACTGTACTAGAAACTCATCCATAAGCTCAATAGATAGTGATGGAGTTTCAGGTAACAGTCAGCCTGCTGTAGATAAAATAGATGAACTCATTGAGCTTAATTCTAGGAGGAAGACAGAACATAAATACAGTAAATCAATAAAATACATAGAACCTGTGTTTCCTCTTCTAGAAAGTAAACTTTGTGGCAAGGATTTGGGAGATGCGAGGCCAGGGTTGGGAGAATGTAGAAATCAGGGGAGAGAGATAAGGTGTTGTGAAGCAATGCAGTGACTGTTGGTTGAGCTGGCCGCAGCACCATGAGCCACAAGCTGGCACAGCAGGTGCGTGCTCCTGGGCCTGTCCAGAGTTCTGTGGAAGGGCTGCAAGGTGGAGCCTCATCTTGGTATATTCACAAAGGGTATGAATTTATCAGTCTGAATCCTTCCCATCTTCTCTTTCCCACTGGTGAAAGGTCATCCCACTGGGAGTTAACTTCCTCACATGTCCAGATTGTGCCTTCTGGACCCGTGGTGGTCTCCCAGAAAGTCAAGTCTGTTGGTAGCAGGGGGACCCAGCAGGGGCATGGTGCTGGCCAGGAGAAAGAAGGAAAGGGGCAGAGGAGGGGAACAAAAGGTGCTGGGTTGTGACCCAAAGTACCTTATGGTCTGTAAGAGGTAGAAACACAAGAGTGGAGGACAAATTATGTAGAACCTTCTAAGTTCTTGGGAAGAGATTGGTTTTTACTTGGCATAAGAGAAGAGTGACATAACTTGACTCATGTTTTCACAAGACCATGACAACCAGCTAAGTCAGTAATTCAGGCATAGGGAAATTAACTAATTTCCTGTTGGTCACGCAGAGAGAAGGTGGGGAAGGCAGGGTTTGAGCTCATGTCCTCTTACTCTGAAGTCCTTGCTTTAGCTGGTAGGGACGCCTCCTTTCTAATATGTTAGTTGCAAACCTTTTGTTCATTTATAAATTTATGTTTGTTTTATGCCTCCTTTTCAGCCCTGTACATTTCTGCTTGCTGGAGAGTTGATTTGCATCTGGTCTGTGTCCTTTCACTCGTTACAAAAATATGTATTCTTTCCCTGCTGTGTGCTTGGCCCCATAAATTGCACCGTGGGGAATAAAAGAGGCAGACAGCAGGGTCCTTTTCTGCAAGAAATTTATAGACTAGCTGTAAGGCAGAGACAGGATTTGTATTTAAATTATTTATATCCCATGATTTTCACTTTTGGAGGGTTCTTACTTATATCATTTAATTACCTAAAGCAGAATTGTTGTTTCTTTTTAAAGAAGAGCCCTAGCCAAGAACTGGAAGTAGACAAAATCTGGGATTCTGTCTTCAGTTTTACAGATTTTGACTTCCAGCTTGACTACTCAGTTAGCACATTAAAAGATGACTCCCTCCCTTCTCAGTCCTAAGCCTTGCAAACCCAACCTGTGATCAGAAAATCCAGCTGTGCTGCTTTCCATTTCTCGCCTCATTGCCAGGAATAAAGATTCAGCAATCCTTGCTTAACTGACAGTGCTGTCAGTGGCACCTGAGGCAAAGTAAAAACCAGCTCAGCGCTTCTGTGGCAGTTGAGCTCGGGCCTGGCGTCATTCAAAGCAAGGCGATTCCACTCTGCCCCTGCCCCCACCCCCACCCCCGCCTCTCCCTCACGGTGGACAATGTTCCGTATCAGCATCTGCCCCTCTCACTTTGACAAGGACATGTAACAAAGCTTAATGGCAAGTGTTGAGTCAAAAGACTGTTCTGTTTACCTTTGGCCACTATTTCAATTATTTTCAGGACTTGAGTCAGACAGTCACGGCCTTGGCCTTCCTGCATGAGACTCGGGAAAGCATCACATTTTAGGAGAACTGGCCCTGGATAAGGATTCAGAGCACGTGGGTTTGACATCGTCCTGTGTCACTACCTGCCTCTGGACTGCACACTCTCCAGGGGATGAGCCGGGAGGGACTTGAGGCTCCTGCCCCCCACTTGGACTCTATTGGGGTCTTGCAGAGTCCATGAAGGAAAGCCACCACACCCACACTCGGCCTTTGCAGCTCCTAAAATCCCCTTAGGAGAAAGTCCATCTTTATCCTGCTAGGGTTGTCCCCTGCTCTGTGTGAACACGTGTACTCTCTGTGGCTCTACGGATGAACATAAACCGAGCCATGCCCCTTGCCAGAAATATACCAGGACCTTCCTCTCAGCCAATTCATCCTTTCAAGCCAGAGGAACTCCATGCTGGTTTCCTGGTTTTGTGTAGCTATTAGGAGCTATTCTACAGTCCTGGGACTCTCATCCTTTGCTTATCACAGCTGCATCTTCCATGCGCAAGTAATTCATTCATTTATTCATCATTCATTCATTCATTGTATTAATACACAATTATTAAGAGCTTATTCCATGCCAGATGCTGTGAACCCAGCATCCACTCCTCCTTTTTTGGGAGCCTGATGGTCCCACTAGTCAGCAGCCATCAACTCTGAGGCAAGACCCCCACACCAGCAAAAAGATGATGATTTGTAGAAGGCCCAGGACCTTATATGAGATTGGACAATTAAGTTCACGAGCTCATCCAGGAAAAGGTGCTATCTACCTCACTGCTGAATATCACCAAAGTCACCTTCCAAATACTTCCCCTGGGAAGCTGTGCCCTGATGCCAGCACCTTTCAAAGCAATTTTGGAACTCTATCTGGAATGGCCATTACAGCTGTTGTCATACCAAGGTCTAACAATTAAGTTTGCAAATTCATCCTAGAAAAAGTGCTTTGATAGAAACCTGCCCCATTTGTATCCTAAACCATCATGTACTTTCATATTTTTTTTATTTCCATCACCATTTAAAAATTTTTTTTTAAACAACTAGGCTACAATGTTTGCATTTGTTAAGTAAAGTCTCTCTTTTGATTGTGTCCTGCACCCAAGAGGTGTGCCCTATACCCTCACCTTGTGCCCACTAAGTGGGAGCACACCAATCCCCTCGCTCCTTCCTTCTGCCCCTCCCTCATTCCTCCTCTCACCAACTTGAATTGAATTGAGTTTTTCTCTTATGAGGGTGTGTAATAGATCATCTGCTGGCTTCATATTAGAATTGAATACACTGGATACTTGCTTTTCCATTCTGTGATACCTTACTAAGAAGAATGTGTGTTAACCTGAAGTTGAAACCCATTCTTCTCAGTAAGGTATTACAAGAATGGAAAAGCAAGCATCCAATGTACTTAATACTAATATTTTTTATCTCATTCTCCTTGTGGGTCAGTGGCAAAGTAGTAAAGACAATAGCAGAGCCAACTGCAGGGAGCATTAAAATACTGGAGTCCCTCATTGTATTGTTCTTGCAGATATGATGTTCTGTACAAATTGAAGGTCTGTGGCAGCCCTACATCACCCAGGTCCATTGGTGCCCTTTCTACAGTGGCACCATCCAAATACATTTCATAAGGTGATGGCTGCTGTAGATAGTGGTTCTTCTCATAAATCTGGGCAAAATAAATTGCAAACCTCCTGGAAAGAATTTGCTATTCTAGATGTCATTATGAACATTCATGATTCATGGGGGGAGTTAAACATATCGACACTAATGGGAGTTTGGAAGAAGTTGATTCCAACCCTCATGGATGACTTGGAGGGAGGGTCGAGACTGCTGTGGAGGAAGTCACAGCAGAGGTGGTGGGAACAGCAGGAGAACCAGGTGGAGCCGCAGAGGAGACTGAACCGCTGTGATCTCATGATGAAACTTGAATAGAGGAGTTGCTGCTCAGGGATGATGGAAGAAAGTGGTTGTTGAGATGGACTCTACTCCTGGTGATGACACTGTGAACGTTGCTGAAATGATAACAAAGGCTTTAGAATATTGCAGAAACTTGAGAAAGCAGTGGCAGGGTTTGAGAAGACTGACTCCAATTTTGAGAGAAGTTTGATTGTGGGTCAAATGCTGTCAAATGACATCACATGCTACAGAGAAATCTTTTAGGAAAGGACTAGGCAATTGACATAGCAAACTTCACTTTTGCCTTATTCTCAGAAATCGCCTCAGCTGCTCCAACTTTCAGCAAGAGACACTGTGGCCTGGGATGAGGCTTCATCAAGAAGTGGGAAATTGCTTGGTAAATTTCTCTTTTCTGCTTAAGTGACTCCTTTTTATTTTATTTTATTTATTCATTTATTTCAGCAACCACCAGTCAGCAGCCATCAACTCTGAGGCAAGACCCCCACACCAGCAAAAAGATGATGATTTGTAGAAGGCCCAGAAAAGTGGGAATATTTTTTAGTACTGAATTTTTTAAAATTAAGGTATGTATGCTGTTTTTTCAGACATAATGCTAGTGCACACTTAATAGACTACAGTACAGTACAAATATAACTTTTATGTGCTCTGGGAAACCGTGTGATGTGTGTGACTGGCTTTATTGCAATATCCACTTCATCGTGGCGGTCTGGAACTCAACCTGTCGTGTCTCTGAGATATCCTGTATTGTATCTCACATCCTACTGTGTCTGAAGTCAGAATGCATCTTACTAGTGACAGGCCCTGTCTTAGACTTGATAAAATGAAGTTATCAGTGGACTTTAATGCAAGAGTTCTAGTGCTAGTCAGGCTGATTGACTGGGATGATAACCTGTTTTCGCTGAGCGTCTCCACTGTCCCTAGTACCTTGCCTCATACACACATAGTTTTGTCACTGAATATTGAAGAAATATGGGTAAGTTATTCTGGATGACCAGTGACTGTACTGTTAACCAGACTGTACTGTTAGTTCAAATGGAAGGCTTTTTGTCTGAGTTAGATTAATAGTGTCATTTAAATACTTTTATCTGTATGTGGCCATTCATGTGCTGTCAACTCATGTCCTCTCCATCAGATGGTGAATTAAACAAACCCATTAAAATGGTTCCCAGTTCCCTTAAATCTGAATGCCTTGGGGACAATACCGGGTTCTCAGAGCATCCTTGGGTATGCCTCCTTGGAAGCCAGCTGATTTCTAGGAATATCCAAGAGAGACAAGATACTGAGTCCAAGGCTGAAGATGACTCCTAGAGGTCTTCAGGCAACCTTCCAAAACAGATTATTTTGAGTGCCTCTCAAATGCACCAGGGACACAGTGGTGAGACAGACACACGAGGTCTCTGCTCTGCATCACCACAGTTCTACAATGTTGGCATAACATGTGCAAACCATCAGTGCAAAGCCAGCACCCGGTAGGAGTGAAAGCCAGGAATAGCAGGGAGGCCAGCCTCGGCCCACTCACACTCCCAGCCAGCTCTTCAATCTCATGGTATAGTTTCTTATGGCAAAACTCCTGCCTTGGTATCCTGGAAAAAGACATGGTTGCTGGTAATGAGAGCCCTGGCTGAAATAAGCTGCAGCAGACGTCTGTACATATTAGAGCCTGAGAAAGCATCCCCAGTTCTTTAAGAAAACCATTACTTGGCTCACTGCAAGCTAATTGCATTTGTTCAGTCATTGAGAAAATGGAGGCAGATGGGACGAGCTAAGAAATACCCTACTGTTAAATCACAAAATAGAGCCACTTGTGCAGGAGACACTGTGGCCTGGGATGAGGCTTCATCAAGAAGTGGGAAATTGCTTGGTAAATTTCTCTTTTCTGCTTAAGTGACTCCTTTTTATTTTATTTTATTTATTTATTTATTTATTGTATCTCTTGAGGGAGTGCGCCATTCCTGGAGATACTGTAATACCAGGGCAGTGTGTGGAGTGATGGAGCAAGCTCCTATTCCAACTCCATGCTCCACAAATCGGTTTAGTATATTGTCCTTGGATAGAGGATGCATCAGATATTAAGCTGATGAGAATAGATGCTACATTTGATCTTAGCCAAAAGTCCGATAAACTCTTTTAAATAATTTTTTTTTCTGGCCTACGTCTTCTTTAACAAAGTTGTGGACATATACAGAATTGAGCTTGCTGGCAGTCCCTTCCAGAATCAAAAACTGAAGATGAGGGAGACAAATTTGCTGTTTCAGTCTGGAAAAGAGCTTTGGTTTATTAGGATCTGCAACTTTGGTAACTAGGCATGGTGGACACAGTGTTGTCTTAATGTCACATTTTTACACTGGTGTGATATGAACTTACCTTTAAAATAAAATGTTATATGGGATTAATAATTGAAGCAATAACAATCAAATTTTAATGGAAAGAATTACATAACTTAAGATAAATACGTGAGATATGGCTATTTAAAGGAGATGGGTTAAAACATATGTCTAGATAGATAGATAGATAGATATGGTATATGATTGATAAGCTCTGCCCTTGATATGTTAGCCACCTCATTAAGCAGCCTCGTGGACACTCTATCATAAAAAGAGAAAAAAAGATTATAGAAAATATTTTGACTGAAACCCTGTTCAAAGTTTGCCCACTTAACCAAGTCTGTTCTGTGTATCACAATTTGCAGCTGATGATGGTTTTGTACTGTTGGCAAAATGAGACATTCAGCCCTGAGGCTTCTGAAGCAAACTGGAGACTGTATCATTACTGATGCTCTCAGACTTATAATGTTTCAGTAAAGGGTGAAGACAGACTCTCCAAATCACAGCAGGTCTGAAAATTCTCCTTCTTCCTGGGTAGCAAAGTCCATCTGTTTTAAACTGGGAGGAAGCTGCTGACACTTTATTAAGCTGTTGTTTTGCTTAAATTGCAGTTATCTAGAGTGACACTCCCCTCCACTCTTGCTTTCTAAAGTGCAGCGGCCATAACTACTTGGAAATTGCTTGTGGCTGCCCCTTGGTTGGCGAATACACAGAGTTAATATTTTTGCTTTATTTTAAAGCATCACGCTGTGTGGTGCTTTAATTTTGGATATTTACTTTTTCTACATCTCTTTTTTCTCCCTCTCCTGACATAAGAGTGGATGCACTGAAAATTCTATTTCCAGCCGGAGGAAGTGCGGTTTGCTGTTTGCAGTTTATTTAAATGTTCCAGTTGATCACAACCAGCAGCCTCCTTAGACATTTTCATTGTGGCAGGTCTCAAAATGACAAAACAAGGACTTCTAGACTCGATGACTTGCCTTTTTAGTGAAGAAATGTTTTTCTTGAAATTTCTGCTCCATTCTCTCTGGGGATTTTTGTTTGTTTTTTCCCCGACTTCCCAACTTTCCTGCAGATCAACCTACCTTGATCTTAGCTGTGAACTTGGGCCCCTCTTCTGCAAGGATGCCTTACTGACCCAGGTGGATAGACAATTCATACACAAACAGAGGTGCTTGGAATGTCATGGCCCGGCTGAATCACTGTGTTTGAAAGGATAATCTGTTAGGAACAGTTTTCAAAGGAATTGTCAGATTCTAGAGTCAGAGCCTCTGTTCCACGGTCTTGATACGTATTCATGTGTTTTGATTTAGACATTTCCTCAGTTAACTTTCAGCCATTGTATTCAGAGGAAAAATGAGAGATACAAAATATAATGAGGATGAGTGAAATGGCCTCCCGAGAATCAGAGAAGATAAACACTCTGCACCCCAAGTGTTTGGGGTCTTCCCTTCCCTCCCTCCCTTGACCTTCATTATTCCCTTCTCATTCATGTCCTAGTCAAAGCTCACACTTGCTGTGCTGGTCGGTGGTGGAGCTCCCAACTCAGGAGGGGATCAGAGAGTCTTCAGGTGGGAGAGGATGAGCAAAAGGACGAGTGGGCTGAGTTCTGGGCATGGGAGAGGTGGGACCCAGCCACCTGGGCCAGGACCTGGGAATCTCCCAGAGCAGAGAGTCAGCAAAGTGGGAAGCCACAGAACAAACACAACTAACCCAGTGGACTGTTCCTTATTTATTCCTAATTATTGTGAAGCCCAAATAACTCTTAAGTCTCATATGTGAAAATGACATTGCCATAAATTATTTTTTGCCTGAAATAGCCATTTCACACTAGGCTAGCTCCTGCATTTCAGAGAGGCTCAGCCTCCTGGAGGCAGGGACACCAGGGATGACATATGTGGCAGGCTCAGGCTCCAATGGCAAGAGGATTCTTCTCACATGTTGGTCTCCAGAACTCTTCCCACACGTGTTACGTGCCAGGCCTCTCCTTGAGAAGGAATTGAGGAATGGGGTCAAGAGAAAGGAGCAAGGGCAGGGTGTGGGTGGGGAGGCAATTCTCCTCCACATTTCTGCTCTTGATTCGACCCCACAGACTTTCTGGAATGATCTGAGCCATGTTACCCACAGGACAGGCTTAGTAAGAACTAAAAGGTCTTTCTGGTGCCCCCCTGTGTCACATCAAATCTCTGCTATTAGTCTTGGCAGAAACCCCATTCATCTAGATGGATGTAGACTCAAAGTCTCAGTATGTCAATACGATGCAGACAGCAGCTTGGTATAAAAGACGTTCTACTTTCTGCCAAAGCATGCGTGACGGAATCAGATCCTGTCCTGTTGGGAAAATAAAGGTCTGGCCTGGACAAAAAAGGGGAAAAAAGAAAAGCAAGAGATTTTAGGGATCTTGGTTAAACCTGGGGACTTAACCATTTTCTCTTAATCAGGACGAATTTATTGAAGATCAAGGCAAAAATGTGACCTTAAAGGTGGTCTAGTTCAATCCCATCATTTCACAAGTGAGGAAGGTCTGGCCCCAGAGGTCAAGGCTGTGCTCAGGGTCAGGGAGCTGACAGGTGGCTGGAGGGAGCCTTGGACCAGGTCTGTGGGAGTGCAGTCCTGCACCCTCTTCCTCACAACACGTTGTTCCCTGTGTCCATGAGGCAAAACACAGGGCCTGGGTCATCTTCTCTGCCTGGGTTCTGCACAGAGGGGACCAAGTGGGGATGACAGGTGGCAGGTCATAAATCTGGAAGCCATAAAGGACACAGAACAGGCCTTAGGATGTTCCCCTACTACGTTTTCCTGGGAACCCTCCCAGGGTCCTGCACCTTCAACTCCTCTGGAGGCTTAATGTGACCTTGTTTGTAAACTTTAAAAGTTATCAGTGCTTTAATATCTGTCTACATTTGGAGAATATTTGTTCTAATTGGCTTTTTGTCTTTGTTTTTAAAAATTCTAGTTTCTTTTGAGCCATTGTGGTCTGCCTCATCTTTCTCATCCTTCTTTGTTTCCTTAGATACCATTTTTTCAAATTCAGAAAAAAAACTACCATTTTTGAACCTCTTTCCCCACTCCCCTCCATCTATATTGAACAGCAGGGCCTTGTAACTAGACATACAGTGGAGAGCTGACCCTGCAGAGTGTATGAAGCTCCCTCTTAAGACAACACATGTTCTAGTGACGAGGACCCCAGGTGTATGTTCATCTCAGCACGGTTTTGTTTTGTGATCTGAAACTATAAGCTATAAGCATAGCTCTCTATGCCCAAGTCTCTTCATCTAAGAACGATAGTAGCTGGGGAAACTCTCAACTTACAGCATTGTGAAGATAAAATGTAGGCATCACAGCACATTTTCAGTTTTAAAAGTGCTATACACTATCCAGGGAAGGGACACACTGATAACTTGGACTCAAACTGTACAAAAGCAAGTCATGTAACCAAAACATTTGCATGCCTGTAATATTCTGAAATGTTTAAAAACGTTCTGTACAAGTACTAGACCTGTGTAACTTGGCTCCATAGTTTCATTTTTTGAGAGTCTCACAGATCTGTCAAAAAACTGTTAAATTTAATACAGGTTTTATTTTGAAAAACAAGTTAACTTAAAAAAACTCATGATGTTAAAAAAATATCATTTCAAGTAAAGGAAAATGGTTCTGTTTTAGAAAGTTCTAGTGGTTCTCTGCCCTCGTGGAGTATAATTAAGTGCTATAAGACTGCTTATTGCTCTGTGCTCCCCTGGGTGCCGGAACAGACTGAGTAAATTGATGGAGTGCTGTGGAGTGGATGACCAATTTACTGGACTACTCATGAGATGGTAAACAAGCTGCTCTCCATTTTTACCAACTGTTTGTTCCAGGGGCTCCCATTTTGGGGTTATTTTAATGAGTTAATCAATCAGGAGGCTGTCACATGTGCCTCAGAAACACACCACTTTGGAACTAGGCCTCCACACTCAAAAATACTTCCATGTTGTATGAGAATCAAATCCTCACGTCATAACTTATCTATCTACTTTTGTTTCAAAGTCAAGAAGATCAACGTGTTGCTGGGCATGATGGCTCACACCTGTAATCCTAGAACTCTGGGCAGCAGAGGTGGGAGGATTGCTTAAGCTCAGGAGTAAGAGACCAGTGGGCAAGAGTGAGACCCTGTCTCTACTAAAAACAGAAAAGTTAGCTGGGTGCAGTGGCTTGTGCCTGTAGTTCCAGCTACTTGGGAGGTTATGGCAGGAGGATCCCTTGAGCCCCAAAGTTTGAGATTGCTATGAGCTGCCACAGCACTCTACCCTGGGGGACAGAGTGAGACTCTGTTTAAAAAAACAAACAGGGCGGCACCTGTGGCTCAAAGGAGTAGGGCACTGACCCCATATACAGGAGGTGGCGGGTCCAAACCCAGCCCTGGTCAACAACTGAAACAAACAAACAAACAACCCCCAAACAAACAAAAGGAGATCAAGGATCAAGGTGTAGAGAGATCCCAAGTCCCACCCAGACCATAGATCCAGAGGGTGGTCTAGATTTAAACGCCATACCTATGCTATGTACAAAATTTCTGTTTTGATTTCTCATTGGAGACTTTAAAATTATTTTCTACCCAGATGCACAGGCAGGACTCAGTCCCCTTGGTGCTAGTTATTGAGCTACGGGCTCTCAGCTCCAGCTCCCGCTCTCTCCTTCTCCGCTCGGTTTTCTGATGCCAGGGCTTGGGTTCGGCAAAGCACCTTTCCCCTTTGCCATTTGGCTCTCTTTGAGGTTTTGTGGGGAAGGGTCTAGGAGTGGGAATGAAAGGCAAAGAACAGAGGAGGGACCGGCTAATTCCGATTTGCTCCCTGTTCCTGAAGCATCATCCTGGCCATGGCTCGTGATTGCATTAGCAGCAATGGGTTGGGTTCTTGGCTTCTTTTTATACCAGTGCCAGCCTTGTTGCTGCTCCACCCACAGAGACAGCAGTGCCAGCTGAGCAGACCCTCCGTAGAGGCCTGGGTGTTAGTTCTCTGTGGACCCTCCTCCGAGGGTCTGACAACCCCACTCTGAGCAGGAGCATCCAGGTCCAGTTCTGGTGGCCAGAGGCTAACATGGCCCAAATCAGTTCTGTCCCTGGGTATTTGAGCTCCTGTGTGATCTCCAGACCTTGAGTGTGGTCTGGACCTGACAAAGAGTAGACTCTGGTACCAGTGATGGCTACTCCTTCTGAGATCAGGTTACAGGCCTGCTCTGGCCTCCTGCTGGCCGGCTCTGATGGTACCGGCTGCTGTGTTGTGAGCTGCTTCATGGGGAGAAGGCCCAGGAGTGAAGAGCTGGAAGAGCCTGCAGCCAACACCTAGAAGTGGATGAGGTGCTCAGCCAGCAGCTTATGGGGATTGAATACTGCCGCAGCCCACGCATGAGCCTGGCACAGACCCAGCCGTAGTCAGCGTCCTGCGTGCAGCCTCTGGAGGGTTCCTGAGTCAGGGGAGGAGACCCTCCCAAGGCCAAGCTGCGCAAGGGGGATGGACCCACAGAAATTGTGAGGCAATACGTGTTTGTGCACTTTGGGGATGATTTCTTACACAGCCATAGAAGACGAACACAGCCTACTTCTGATAACAGAGTGACTTTTTATCAGAGGCAGGTCTTCAAAGGTGCTGGCTACAGTTAGGGCTGGCAGGCCCAGTTCTTTCAAGCTCCCGAGGCCTGAGCCCTCATCACCCTCCCAACAAGGGCATCAGAACCCTGGCCGTGGGCTGTTAGGGCCAGGGTCCCAGACCCATGACTCAGGGCAGCATCTCCCAGCATGCTCCCTCTTAGTTTCTGATAGCACCTGAAAATTTCCTTTAGGTTTGACCTTAACTATGTATTTTTAATAATTTTGTAATATTTATCCAAATTTTATCTGTGTTTTCAGAAAAAGTGGATGTCTCCATCAGCTCAGTTTCCCCCATTGCCAGGAATTCAAAGTCAGGGAGAAAGCTCTGGACATTCATACATAAGATAATTTAAAATCAAAAAGCCTGTGTATTTTAATCCTCAACACTGAACCTGATTGATCTTCACCAGCTGTTAAAACACAAACTTTAGGGCAGCGCCTGTGGCTCAGTGGGTAGGGCACTGGCTCCATATACCGAGGGTAACAGGTTCAAACCCGGCCCTGGCCAAACTGCAACAAAAAAATAGCTGGGTGTTGTGGCAGGTGCCTGTAGTCCCAGCTACTTGGGAAGCTGAGGCAAGAGAATCAATCACCTAAGCCCAGGAGTTGGAGGTTGCTGTGAGCCCTGGCACTCTACCGAGGGCGATAAAGTGAGACTCTCCCTCTTAAAAAACAAAACAAAACAAAAAACCCCACAAACTTTAGTTCATAATATAAATGATCTCCATGGATAAAATGCCATTAGGGCAATCTGGTGACTTAATTGCTTCCTCCCTGATGACTTATGACTTGGAACAGATAGGAAAGTAGGGTATCAGAACAAATACTTGAAGGCCAAAGATAAAAAATGTCAATAATTAGTAACAGCCAGAAGCAAAGTTAATTCTCAGGGGGCCCATAATGCTAGCTATTTAATGCAAATTAACAAATGGCATTTTAATGTAAAGGACTTGAAAGCTAATATTCTAATTTTCCAAGTAAGATCAATAATTCAACAAACAATAATGTGATCAAGGAAGGAATTTAGAATGAGATCAATAGCTTTATTTCAGAGATAAGTAAAATGCTACGTGACGTTTATATTATATTTGAGGATCCCAAATTAGACAAAATTAGAGTTAGATGTCACACGAATTGGAAGGAAACCTTCATAAAAATGAAAAGTGCAAGTAGGGCTGATCACAAAGTGATAAAATTGGTCATATAACACTAGGTAATGAGGCAATCTCTTATCCTCTGAAGGATTACGAGGAATAATTCTGAATTAA
Source organism: Loris lydekkerianus (assembly GCA_963574355.1). NCBI lineage: Eukaryota > Metazoa > Chordata > Mammalia > Primates > Lorisidae > Loris > Loris lydekkerianus. The sequence continues at coordinate 1,009 of CAUYPK010078521.1, read as the reverse complement.
AATGCTATTGTTTTGAGTTCTTAGATCTTGTGTTTTAAATAAAAGTTAACTCAATGAATAATGAAACAGCATTCCAATTTCTGGCACTGTGTTGCTCTAGATGAATAATTTTGACTTGAAGTATAAAAACACACCTCTGTATTCAGTCTGTAAGCTGAACAGAGGGTGTGTTTGAATGACATGACCTTTGTGTCTGGTTTATACAAGGCACTCAAGAAAACCACTCACAGCTGGTAACTTCCCTTGGTGTCGTGCCTTGCAGTTGACAAACACTCCCATACTTTCCCTCGTTTGATTCTTAAAAGAAACCTGCGTGGTAGATAGCCTCATCTGACACAGGAAGGAATTGAGAAATTGTGATTTATAATTTCTCAGGTTACAAAACCTGCAAATGCAGGATTCCTAGCGCACACAGAGTGATTTTCGGGTCCTCACGTGCGCCGTGCACCTGTTCTTCATGGTGGCTAGCAAAGCCAGACAAGGGGGCTCCTCTAGCAGTCTCAGCGTTTCAAAGTGTGCTGCGTCCTCTGGCTGCCCTGGCATTGGTTTACAGTGTTTTGCTTAGAATTTCCTCTTATCAGACAGAACTCTGATGCAACGTCAACCACGGTGGACTATAAACATCTTCTGGGCTAAGTTCTCTGGCCCTTCCCCCATTGCCCTCTCCTCTACCCTCCAATCTGGGTATTATTTTCTTACTTTTATTAAAAACCCCAAAACTTAAAAAAAAAAAAACAAACAAAAAAACAAACTTTGTATTGAAGCATACCATGCTTATGAAAAAACCCCACCCAGCACATTTTCAGCAACGGAACACGCTCGTATAGTCAAGGCCAAGCAGAAAGAGGGATGGAGGGCGGGGGTGGGGCCTTGGTGTGTGCCACACCTTCTGGGGGCAAGACATGATTGCAAGAGGGACTTTACCTAACAATTGCAATCAGTGTAACCTGGCTTATTGTACCCTCAATGAATCCCCAACAATTAAAAAAAAAAAAAAAAAAAAAGAAAC
>CAUYPK010078520.1:0-32018 GCA_963574355.1 Loris lydekkerianus | reverse complement strand
GAAGAAGCCCAAGTGCCCATCGACCCACGAATGGACTAGCAAATTGTGGTACATGTATACCATGGAATACTATGCAGCCTTAAAGAAAGATGGAGACTTTACCTCTTTCATGTTTACATGGATGAAGCTGGAACATATTCTTTTTAGCAAAGTATCCCAGGAATGGAAGAAAAAGTATCCAATGTACTCAGCCCTACTATGAAGCTAAATTATAGCTTTCATATGAAGGCTATAACCCAACTATAACAAAAGACTATGAGGAAAGGTCCAAGGAAGGGGAAGGGAGGGGGGAAGTTACGGTGCAGGGAGGGTAATGGGGGGGGCCACATCTATGGTGCATCTTAGAATGGGTACAGGCAAAACTTACTAAATACAGAATACAAATGTCTACATATAATAACTAAGAAAATGCCATGAAGGCTATGTTGAATAGTTTGATGAGAATATTTCAGATTGTATATGAAACTAGCACATTGTACCCCTTGATTGCACTAATGTACACAGTCATGATTTAACAATAAAAAAAAGAAAAATAAATAAATATAAATTTCATTTTTCAAGGAATAACTGTTTATAAGAGTAACAGTTGCTGACTTCAAGATCTATAAGTGATCTCAGAGCCAGAGACCTTTCTTTCCGACATTTGGGGGATTTTCATGAACAGGTGTCCTGAAACTGTTGTGCTGGAACTGAGAGACCTCAGGTCCAGATCTGACTCTGTCCAGGCCTCCTGGCGTGACTGTGCAGCCCATGGAGTGTAAATGACCAGTTTCCACATTTGCAAAGTTAGAATGTTTGTGCTCATGCACTCGTCTGAGCACACCTGCACGTTCTAGACGTGCACAAACATGATTTCATGTTTAATTTCAAAGGTTTCTAGATCCACTGAAATCCACCACTGGATCCCTTACTGGGTGATTTCTAGTGATCTTAATAGCTCTCAGCTTCTGTATTTCTAAATTTCTCAAGTCTGTATCACTTAATCAGGGACAGATTTGGAGTGTCTGAGTAAGCATAAAACTTTTAAATTTGATTTTTTTATGGCACAAAGATGTTATTTACTGCCAAGAAGAAAGTATGTGTTAAAAACCAAAATTATTGGGTGGCACCTTTAGCTGAAGCGGCTAAGGTGCCAGCCACATACACCAGAGGTGGCAGGTTCAAATCCGGCCTAGGCTTGGCAAACAATGACAACTGTAATCAAGAAATAGCTGGGCGTTGTGGCGGGCGCCTGTAGTCCCAGCTACTCAGGAGGCTGAGGCAAGAGAATCGCTTAAGCCCAGGAGCTGTGACACCACAGCACTCTACCCAGGGGGACAGCTTGAGGCTCTGTCTCAAAACAAACAAACAAATAAACAAACAAACTGTTCCACATGTGAGGAGAAGACATCCAGGCACAGCGTGGTCCAAGCCCTGTGGTCGCTGGTGGAAATCTCAGGAATCCTTTCATCCAGGGGAGTTGGGAGCCTCAAAACCAAAGGTTCTGGTCCCAGCTCTGCGGCCCATCAGGTTTGTGTTCGATGATGGGCAAGAGCAAGAGCTCAGCTTTGAATGTCTTTCACTGTTAAAATGGAAACAAAACAAAACTTTATGCCTGATGGGATTATAGCACAATTAAAAAGGCACAGTTCATACCCTGTTGTCACATGGTCCCCCTTCCTGTCTTAATGGATGACATTCTGGAGTTCTTTCATCCTATCTCTTTAACATCTGTGAGTTTTAACCTCGTGTGTTGCTCATGACTTCCAGGCTGGTACCTTTGACCGTGAGCTCTCCCTCCATGTTCTAAAGTCACAGAATCAGGTCTGGGATGGACATTCTCCCATCAAGTGGACTTCTGGTCAGGTGTGGTTTATATAATCCATTCTCTTGGGTCCCACCGCAGGAACATGGGGAAAACAAAAATATGTCTGTCCAGTAGATATGTCTGTCCACTGGACAAAACTTCCTCTTTTGGTAACGGGATCTTCTCCTTTCAGGGGTGTCCCTGATCCTCTGTCCTCCCACCAGAGGGAAGGAGCCTAAGCCACATCGCTGCTCAGAGTGTCTCCTCCTCTCTCAGGGACCTTCTGGGGGCAGATGTGTGGTTCAAGTGAGCCCATTGGACTTTGCTCCTTCCCGAGAGTTGACATGGTTGCTAAAAGCCAAACTTCTTTCAGTCTGATGACTGGAAAATAAAGTGGAGTCATCTGTCGACATCACTGCCATAAAGAGAGAGGCTGAGAGGGAGGGAGCTGAAAATTGGAGCTGAGAGAATGAGAGGAAGATTACTTGTAACTTTGCTGAGTCCCTGAATCCAGCCGCGTCAGGTATAACCATGAAGGATTTTGAAACCAGTTCAAATTTGCTTTCATAACAAGGAGAAGTAGCTTACAAAATTAGGAGCCCTTGCTTTAGTCTGGACTCATGGTCTCATGCCACAGAGCCCCGACCGGTCGGCTCGTCCTCAGGACATCTTCTCCCTGCGTTCCTGCTCTGGTTGGTGACACTGTCACTCACCTGGCTGAATTCCACTCCCACTAAAGACGCGGAGTCGCTCTTAGCTACTCCTCCGCCATCCTCCATCCCTGGACCAGCCAGTCCTGCTGTTCTTGCCTCTCAACCGTTCCCCACTTTTCCCAGCTCAGCTCCTACCATCCTCCGCTTCTTCCTGGATCACCATTAGAGGTCACTAGTCAGACTTTCTCCCTCCGGTCTTGTTTCTCCCACGTTACTGTGGAGGGACCAAAGAATGTAAACCACACCTGACGGTGACACGTCTCTGTTCTGACTCCTTCTGTGATCCTGTTACCCGGGATAACATCCCGCCTCTTCACTTGGTACACACACAGCTCCATGTGAACCTTTAGCTCCTCCCTGCTTCCCACATTATGGTCCAGAAACAGCATTCTTTGTTTTTGGAGACAATGTCTCACTTTGTCACCCTGAGTTGAGTACAGTGGCATCATAGCTCACAGCAACTTCAAACTCTTGGGTTCAAGTGATCCTCCTGCCTCAGCCTCTTGAGTAGCTGGGACTATAGGAGTCTGCCACAACACCTGGCTAATTTTTCCTATTTTAGAGATGGGGTCTAAACTCTTGCTCGGGGTGGTCTCAAACTCCTGAGCTCAAACAATCCACCCGCCTCAGTCTCCCAGAGTGCTAGGGGACACTGGCCCAACCCCCTGGTATCCATCATTGTCACCCTATTCTCTGCCTCCATGGGGCTAATTTTTACCTATGCATATGAGTTAGAAAATGTGATATTGATCTTCCTGTACCTGGCTTATTTCACATAATGACCACTGGATCAGGGAGACTGATGGATCACAGGGAGACTGCTGGGTCACAGGGGGACTGCTGGGTCACAGGGAGACTGCTGGGTCACAGGGAGACTGGTGTATCACATGGGGACTGCTGGATCACAGGGAGACTGCTAGGTCACAGGGAGACTGGTGTATCATACGGGGACTGCTGGGTCACATGGAGGCTATACTTTAAGTTTTCTGAGACATCTCCATACTGTTTTCCATAATGGCTGTACAATTTACATTCCCATCAACAATGTAGAAGAGTTCCCTTTTCTCCACATTGCTGCCAGCATCTGCTGTTTTTGAATAATAGCTGTTCTAACTGGTTAGGATGACAGACTGAAATAGGAGTTTTCTAAAGGGTCAAATCGCTTCTGTTATTCACAACAATAGGTAAGATTGGAGCTGTTCTGACAATGCAGTCTAGCAGCACCTGCCCAGACTGCTAGTGGCTTTTAAAACCTTGGGACCAGCTTAGAGCTCTCCAGGGGTCCTCCCACACAAAATGGCTGGTTCTAGAGTTTATTATAAATGATGATTTAAAACCACTATGTGATACATACCCAGGGTCAAACTACCTTATTAAGTGTCTCCAGACCCCCAGTCCTCAGAGCTGACAGTGGAAGGGAGAGCCACAGATGTGTTTGGGTCAGCCCTGCCCACGGGGCTGAGACCACGCAAAGCCCACCGCTTCACAGTCCCTTCTGCTATTTGCCTTCTAGTTTCTGAAGTGAGACAGGAATTAATTCATGGTTGGGTGTTCTGTGCTCAAAGGGCAAACTGGAAAGTTAGGGAAAATTAAGAGACTCTCCTCAGCAGCTGCTGTTTGCTCAGTTTTTAGGAAGGAGGACTTCAGGATTTCCACGTGTGGCCCTGGGCGCAGCATTACAGGGGCCCATTATGTGCATTTTCATGAGAGCACAGCAAGTGGGTGCCCCTCAAAACCCACTGAGTGTGAGTCACAAGCTCTTGTGCAGGGCCCTGAGGAGCCCCAACCCTCAGTCCCAGCAATACAGCAAACTGGCAGTGACATCACGGCCACGGCAACAGGTGGGGGCCCCGACAGCGGTGTGGACCTGGCTCCCAGAAAGCTGCACGGTAACCACCTCCTGCTCGCTGGTTCCCCACCTGGGGTTAGGGCCCACGGTGCCCAGTGCAGGCACCACCCTCCAGTCCCTGCTTTGTCTTTCCCCATATGCCCTCTGCCCTCTGTTCTCAACACCATCCCTTACTGCCTGTGGTGGTGCCGTCTGTTAACAGGACCAGCTGACTTCTCCACGAGATAGGCATTTACTTTCCCTCCCATTTTCTAAGAGCCCTAACAACGCCAGGGCAACACCTAATCCCTAACCTGGAGGTGGGGGTGGGGTGGGAGAGGTGATCAGAGCAGTTCTTGAGAAAGAAAACAAAAGATATGCCAGACAAAGGCAGAGAGGAGGAGCAGGGTCCTTGGCCAGTGCTTAGAAAGCTCTCATCTGCATCTGAGTCACTGGGACCTGCAGATTCCACTCCAGGGGGTCAGGCTGGGGAGTCCTGTGGGAGTCTGTGGTTCTCACAGGGTGTCACACTCGGCTCAGCCCAAGGAACGGCTGGGTGCCAAATTCTAGGCAACCAAGGACAAGGGTCTTGCTGTTACATTCACGGTTGTATCAAGATGCCTGGGGCCTGCTCTAGGAAAGATGTTTAATCGATTAGCAAACAAATTCAACTGAAGACTGTTTGAGATACCATGATTATTGTCAGTTCTCACAATAATCCTGCCAGATATAAAATGTTAGTTTTGGCTGTAAAACTGGGGCTAGCACTGCATGCACTGAGGCACAGAAAGACTGAGTTCCTTTCTGAAAGTCACACAATTAGTGGAGCAAGTTGTTGTTTACCGAGTATTCTGTGTACTGCCACATTTCCTTATCCCTGCAGTTAGTTCAAACTACTACGCTAATTCCTGCAGTGGACTGTTGGGGACATGGTTTGTGTCACCTCCTGGCTGAGGCATTGAAGAGCCAGTGCCCCTCCTTTTCTGTTTTCTATTCTGCTATCTGAAATGTGTGGCCCCAAAGGTGAGGTCAGTGTGAGTGCCGTCCACCCTGCGCTGGCCTTCACATGTGGGGGGTCAAATCTTTGCTGCATTTATTTTTTTTTTTTGAGACAGAGCCTTATTTTGTTGCTCTTGGTAGAGTGCTGCGGCATCACAGCTCACAGCCACCTCAAACTCTTGGGCATAAGTGATCTTCTTGCCTCAGCCTCCTGAGGAGCTGGGACTACAGGTGCCCACCACAATGCCTGGCTATTTTTATATTTTTAGTAGAGATGGGGTCTTGCTCTTGCTCAGGCTGGTCTCAAATTCCTGAGCTCAAAGGATCCTCCGGCCTTAGCCTCCCAGAGTGCTGGCATACAGGTGTGAGCCACTGCACCTGGCCTCTTGGCTGTATTTGAACCACTGAACATTTTAGTTTTGTTGTCAGATTATTCTGATTTGTTATGGGCTTGGTGGTGACAAAGCTTCTTGTATACGGAACTTTTTATCTGGGACCCTGGCCCCCTAAATGTGAGCAGAGTCTTCATGAACGGGATCAGCATCCTTATAAAAGCAGCCACAGAAAGGCCCAGGCCCCACCCCTTCTCAGTGAGAAGGAGGCTCCGTGAACCAGGAGGAGGCCCTCGCCAGACAGACTCCACTGGCACTTTGACCCTGGACTTGCCAGCCTCCAGCTGCTGTCAGCTGCCCAGTCTGTGTTGTATTCTGTGCACTGCCACATTTCCTCATCCCTGCAGTTAGTTCAGTGGCTGCAGTGGGCTAAGGCCACAGCATGGGGATTGCGTGCCGCCAAATAATAAAGTATGCGGCGTCTAACTGGCAGTTGTATGTCAAGGACATGACTGCTGTTTGTCTTTTTCTAGGGATATTGAACAGAATAGAGTAGCAAAATTGACTGAAGAAATAGAAAATCTGAAAAAAAAAAATATAATCAGCATAGAAATCAAATCAGCCTTTCATACTTTCTCACCCTGCTCCCTTGCTGACCCCAGTCCTGTCTCTCTTTTGCCAAAGACAGCCCCAAGGTGTTCCTACTGAGATTTGACCAAGGACCAACTCATCTCTACTCTCTGAAACAGTCTGCACCAAATCAAGTGCCACAACTCACTGACAATCATGAAAATAAAAGTCTAAGTAGTTTTGAGAGGAAATTACAGAACAATCTCACTCACATAAAATTTTCTAATGTTATGTACTACTCAGTACTATGTATAGAAAGATCCCAACAAAGTAAGGTTTATCCCAGGACTATAAACAGAATATGAGAAAAAAAAAAAAACTATTCAAGTAATACATTAGGATTTTAAAAGAAAAATACTCTATTAAATAAACTTAATAGATATATGAAGAAATTTAAGGCCAGGTGCAGTGGCTTACACCTGTAATTCCAGCACTTTTCAAGGCTATAGGGGAGGATTGCTTGAGACCAGCAGCTCAAGACCAGCTCAGGCAACAGTGAGACAAAAATTTTTTAAAATGTGGCTACAGTTGGCTCACATTCTATTTTTGTTAGATAGCACTGCCCTAGACTAAGTGTAAAGGTGACAGGCGAATCCTGCAGATTTCAAGATGACACACTTTAACTCAGAGAATAAACTGGCCAAAATCAACTGCAGCAACTTCCTTCTCTTTTCCATGGGGGTCTGCCAGTATTTAAAGTTTTTTTTTTTTTTTTAAGAGTCTAAACTGTTGCCCCGGGTAGAGTGCCATGGCGTCATAGCTCATAGCAACCTCTAACTTGGGCTAGTGATCTTCTTGCCTCTGTTTTTTCTATTTTTAGTAGAGACAGGGTCTTCCTTTTGCTCAGGCTGGTCTTGAACTCATGAGCTCCAACAATCCACCCGCCTTGGCCCCCGGAGTGCCAGGATTACAGGCCTGAGTCTGGCCTTAATTCTAGTTCTATTTTCTTCCTATTCCTTTTTAACTTGTTGGGCTCTGAGAGTGAGATGAGGATATTAAGCACACTCTTTAAATATCCTCACATTCCTTCCGCCCAAACATACGTGAAACTGGGTGCCAAAGCTCAGTGATATTTGAAGAGACGACATCAGCAGTGGCGGCTTCACTCACGCAGCCGGGGCTCATCACTGCCGGGGACTTTCCACTCAGGCCCCGCTCCTGCCCTAGAGGCCCAACGAGAAAGGCAGGCTCAGCGCCCACACATTCTCTGCAGAGGCCACTGACCAGAGGAAGAAAATCACCACTGCTCTCCAGACCTGCACCTTTTGTAAATTTAAGCTAAAGCAAAACTAAGTAAGCTGGCCTCCTATCAGGGTCTGCATAATTAGCCAGCAGTTAGTCTAATTCCAAATGTACCTAGGTGGCACTGAAAATCCCTGTCGTGAGAATGCCTTTACTGATAGCATCGCAGACGTATCCTGCACGATGGGTGTATAGTGCACAGCCACCTTGCCAGACATTTGAAATCAAAGGGAGGAGAAAATTTTACAATTGTTTTATTTAACAAAATTTACGCAACTTCTATATCTATATACAAACGTATTTCAAAACCAGAGCAGCGGACACACACAGGTAACACAAGAATTGTAATAATGCTTAACACGCGGTACACAAAGTTTTGTTCTCTGCTCAGACAGGCATTCATGAATTTAAAAATTATTCCCAAGGCTGAGCAGCATCACGCCTTCATTTTCTGGGATGGCTTATATAACATGGTTTAAAGAAAGAGGGACAGAGCTTTTGAGACTTAATGTAGTCACCTTAGTTCAACAAACATCCCTTGGTCCACAATCAGGGCTCACAAAATGTTCTGGACTAGGGATAAAAATTTGATTAAAATATAATTAGAGTATACTTTGAATCAGGGGTTTCTTTTTAAATTTTTTACTCTATTTGTCTATATCATAAATATAACAAGTTCATTTTTCTTATCTCCACCCCAACAAACTACTTTAAAAAATAAGTGTAGGGGTCACAGTGTGTGACACAACTTTTGGGGGCGGGACACGATTATAAGAGTGACTTTACCTAACAAATGCAATCAATGTAACCTGGTTCTTTGTATCCTCAATGAATCCCCAACAATTAAAAAAAAAAAAAAAAAAAAAGAAAAGAAAAAAAGTGTAATTTTATTAGTAGTACTGACAAAGAGGTCCTTCAAGATCAAGGTTAAGGGCGCACAGATTCACACAGCTCTGCCTCTGCTTCCCCTTTGTTGAAATGTCTTTGTGAGACGTTTCTAATGTTCAGCTATTTTCTAAAGCTCTGTATTCAGGGAAGACGGCTACTTTTTGCTTTCCCATTTTTATGAGTTCTACGAACACTTCAATTTCTTCAAGGGTCTGATAGTTGTGAAAATCCCCAAAAGCTCTGCTACATATTCTACTCACAAAATTAGACCCCCAAGTATGTAAACTGTGTTTTAGATAATACATGAAAAACAGCTGACACACAAAGTGTAAATATGTCAGGTTGATGCATAACACTGACCTGATACATGGCCAATTCTCAGTCTAGCTTCTCAAAAAAAAGCTACTAAGTGGTGAGGTGTAGGAGAAAAAAAGTAAAAAAACAGAAAAAACAAAACATAACATCACAGCTTTTTCTTCCCTTCTCCACGTCTTGGGAACTTTCTTTTATGCTGGAAGAGTACAAGTGTACAACATGGATAAAACTTCAGAATGCTTCTTTCTGTGTGAAACGGTATCCAAGATCCATTTCCCTAAAAGCACCACATGAAATGCACAAGGACTGAATGCTGTGATAAAATGACCCGCAGAGGTTCCCCTTCCTGTTCATTCTCCATGTAGAAAGCAGACCCCACCACTTGCTCTGCTTTCATTTTCTAAGAATGAGATCGGACCATTATAAAAATGTGCTTCCAAAATAAATTATTTCTAGAATATAAAACGTTTTACATTTATCTAGCCCACTTATTATAAAATAGGAAATCAGAAAATTAGCTACTGCAATTTTCATATGGTAAAAAATATTTGTGTACATACATATATACACATACGCAAATGCAAGTTTTAAATTTCAATAAAAATGAACGAATTAATCAACGTAATAATCATGTATTGATACATAAGAAATGCTGATTATCTGCAATGAGAGCCAACTATAAAGGGATCCACTCCACCTACCAGAGGATAATCTAGGACTTTCCCACGTGGAAAAAAATAAAAAGTCTCCAACTGACTACCCAGGAAGACAGAAATCACTGGTGTCTTGTTTTTCCAGATGTAACAACCCCTGGGTTCCATTCACTACACCCTGCAGGTCCCCTAAGGCAGAATAGTTCCCCAAAGAAGAAAGCTGGAGCGGGGCTGCCTGGCGGCCCTCTGCTGCCCATGTTGTGTGGAGGCTGCTGCACTGATGGTTAAGTGAGGACTGCGACCTGGCCCTGAGCTGCGCCTGCCAAGCTGCCCACCGCTCAGGATGCCTGGGCAGGGGGCAGGGCCAGGAAGGCGTGGTGGTCGAGGGGGCACGACTGCGGCCAAGACTGGCTGAAGCAGATCCCGACTAGCAAGGAAAGCCAGGGACCCTGCCCTGCCACTTCAGCATTTTGTTGATGTCTGCCAGTAGCTAGTAGTTTTGAGGGAAAACCTCAAGAGCCTCAAAGGCACAGGAGGAAAGACAGAAGCTAGTGGGAGGCTGAGCCAGAACCTGCCCTGGGGGCAGTGCTATGACCCGCAGGGTCAGTGAGGCCAAATTCCTCTCACAACTTGCATTGCAAGTCCACCTTGGAATGTATTCCCAAGTTTTATCTATGTTGCAAGATGTCTGCTGCCTCATATTTTAAATCAGTCACTTGATTTATGTTATGTGGGGGTACTAAGGACAAAGATTCTAAAAGAAATGTTAGATTTCTTTCTATAATAAGCATTTTTTTTTTCCTCCCAAAAGGCACATTCCCTACTGAATTGGTCATAAATCAAGGTATTTTAAAAGAAAGCAAAAGCTAAATACTTGAAATGTTATCTTTCTTCTCCTAACACCTGCTGTTGAAGAAATTCAGGCAAGTTCCTGGAAACAGTCTTTAAAAAAATGGTCAAAAGCAAATTCTCTCTGCTCTATGAAACACAAGTATTCTAGAACGAGGGATGGATGAAAAAGAATGGCCAGTTTTCTGTAATCAAATTTAAGACAGTTAATAACGTAGAAAATATAATTTCCATTATGAACCAAATATTTAGGAGACAAGTTAAAGCAAAAACAAAGTGGATGTGCACACCAGGTTTAATTCTTCAGTAGCACTTATAATAAAAATACGTGTAGAACAGTGTCAGTCTGCCCCTCTGAATGCGTGACAGAGGACCTGTGTCTACTACGAAAAAAGAATGCTAGACAAAGAGGTCTCGGGTCGCACTGAAAATCTGCTGAAATTCCAATCCTCTCTCCAGAAAAACGCATATACATCGACTCCTGTGTACAATTTCAGGGACATCAAATACATTCGAAGGTCCAGTCTCATGTCTCAGGCTCAGACGCCTGGCTCTCAATCTCCTTACCAGGGATCTGAAGAATTAGGAATCCTCTCATTTCTACAGTCTGTATTTCTCCTACTGAATCTGGAAGGAGGGGACCCCAAACCAGAATAAACTAAAAGAAAAACAATTTGCTTCATGAGCCATTTGTACTTATTTGCCCTTGGAAGACAGCACATCCCAGTCTCTGGTTGCTTCTATCAGATGCCGCTGGCCGTGACTCATCCACTCCTCCTGGTCTTCATACAGCCGCCCACAGAACCAGCACTTAAATATACACTGCGAGGAGTCATCAGGCAAGGAATCCACCACCTGGTAGTTGTTTTTATGAACTTTTTTAAGTTTCATTTTCAACATCATTTGCCTTCTGATTTGATTGGCTTCCTCTGCATTCTGGTAGGTGAGCCGGAAGTGGTGCCGTCTGATACCTAGCTGGCACCTAGTCCTCTCTGATAACACAACTTTGAGGACGTTGCCTTTATACTTATTTATTACCTTCATCACATTGGTCACTTCTGGGGAGTCCACGTCAGGATGGTTTAACACAATGACAGGCTGGTTCCGGCGGGGACATTTAATTAGCTGATCTGGCTTAGCGGCTACCAGTCGAAGCTGTCTTGCAACCTGAAAAATGGAAGGATCCTTGAGATAGCGGCTGGGGTCAGCCTGGATCTTGCTTTTCTTCTTGGATGAGCTGACTTGTTTGGTTTTGTTTCTACTTATAGGGAGACTTCTGGGAAGTAGCCTCCCTTGCTTGCTCGACTCTCCACTCCCTTGCAGTCCGTGCAGGAGAGCAGTCTTTCTCGGGGTGGTGCTGCAGAGGGCACTCTCTTTTCTTGGTTTAAGCCGAAAAGAGGTCTCAAGATTTTGGGACGTGTCTCTTGGCTCACTTTCACTCGTCAAAGGCTGGATGCCTGAGTCTGTCTGTTTCACAGGGCAGGAAGGAAAAGGTTTTACTAACTGTGTCTCATGGCAAGGTGTGTCTGGAGGTGCTTCACAGGTAGCCTCTATAATGTGGGCGTCCTCAGAGGAGTTGAGAACCCTCAGCACTGCCCCTTTGGGGATCAACACTGGAGCAGCAACGTGAGGCTGCCTGGTCTCTCTCTCAGTTTTCCCATTGATGCTGCTGACAAACTGTGGATGTATCTGCTGACAAGCAAGGTGTCCACGACCAGTAACACCACCGTCATTCTGAGGTTTCTGGAGGGCACCGGTGGGATGACCATGGCCAGTGAATGACACATTAACTTCTTGAGTATTTTCAGGGACAGCTTTCGAAGATGTCTTTGAGGCCTGCCCTGCAGAACGGCGACGGGCACTGTTTGCAGCCAGAGACGAGGGCTTGCCGCAGGACTCAATCAGCTGAGCGATCTTTCTGCGCAACAGTTCAATTGACTTTATCTTGGATGTTGAACTATTCCACTTAATGCCCTCAGGGACATTTTCAGATCCAGAACTTAGAGAAAACACTGATGAGATGACCGGGCCATCAAAAGTGTCACTTGTCTTTTCAGAATTCTTTAATTCCAAAGGCTTATCCCCAGACTGCTGAGATCTGATTCTGTCTTCTCCGGTTCCGTTTACGTGTAAATACTCACTTCTCTGCTGGGAGGACATCTGGCTTCTATGTGCAACTGCCTTTTGTATCTCTGTCTGGTTCTCTTCCAGCTTCCTATCAGAGGAAACCATTCTTACAGGAATGCTGATCTTACATCTAGACTCCAAGTCATTTTCTCTTATGGGCAACCAGCCCTTTTCTCTAGGGAAGGGGATGGATGCAGGTGATGTGGCAAGAGGGAGGAACTGCTGTGAGCCGCTGGACAGCCGTCTTCCACCTTCAGCAAAAGAAACAGCAGCTTTATACGGAAAAGGGTTTGATGCAGCTCCAAGCCCACAGAAAATACCATTTTTTAAAACAGATGCTGGTGAACGACCTTTTAAGGCAACAGAATGAAGAGAAGCTCTATGTGGAGGTAAGTTATTCTTTTTCTGGAAGTCCTCAACTCTTTCAGAATTGAGAAAGGATTCTCCATGGTTGTGTACATTAGAGTTTGACATGAAAAAGTCATAAGACCTTACCCATTTCACATTTCTAAGTTGTTTCTGAATTGAAGACTGAAGACGATCAATGCCTATAAGTTTTCCAACATTCCCTTCAATTGTTAGGGACTTTTTCTCTGCAGAATCTATTTTTTCTTGTTCATCTGAACCCTTCTCTTTAGTCATATGCTCAAAATTACCTCCACTGCTCCTGCCAGCTTCGCGGCAATTATTTTCTTCCCGTGGAAATAGTTTCAGAACCAGCTGCTGTGTGCCATTGACAACCTTCACATCTACCAACTGGGCTAAACAGTTCGCAGGCACAACCAGCTCTGCCGGGGCCACGACTGTGAGCGGCATGCCTGGCTGGACAGGTTCTTTTGCAGGAGATAACACTTCTACCTCAACATTTTTGTTCTCAAATAGGCTGGCTTCACTTTGCTCAGATAGGGCCTTTCTATTTGGGATGCAGACCACATCTTTTTGGTACTCCTTTGGTTCAGGTAGCAACATGATACTGTGCATTTTGTCTTTATTTGCATGGAGAGAGAATCTTGAAAACTGATCTGACAACTTATTTTGAAATGTAGTCCTTGGACTAGAAGCTTTCAGAAGCTCCATGTTTTGTTTTGAAGTGCCAGATCTTTTTGGCTCCAGCTTGGTGCTAGTTTTGAGTGGTTGTTTCGCACCAGCCCTCTCATGGACTCTCTTCCTGTGTTTGACAATATAATCGTTTCTGATAGCACCGTAGTCACAGTACTCACACCGATAAGGGAAGATACCTGTGTGTTTCACCAAGTGCCTCTGAAACTCTCCTTTCGTATATGAAATGTAGCTGCAGTGAGAACAAATAAATTTAATCTCTTCATGTTGGAGTGTGTGCTTTTTGAACTGCAAAGGGTCCTTTGTGGAAAATCGACATTTATCACAGTAATATTTGCCTGGCTTAAAGTTCCTCACCTTAAATTTGTTATTGACAGAACTTGAAATGGCTTCAATTTTATTTCCGACATGAGTTGCACTTGGATTATTGTTCACAAAGTGGAAATTGGGAGGAGCCACACCCAGACTGCATTTGAAGCAGACATATATGTCTTCCTTCTGGCTTTGCCCCATAGCCTTTTTCAAATCTTGACGAGGGATTCTGTGAACGCTTTTGCACTTTACACATGTAGCAATGGTCATCATGGCAGCCTCTGCCTCTGAGCCTTGATAGAAAAGGCTTTGCACTTCCTGTCTATCTGGTCGAGGTGCTCCGCTAGCATCAGGCTGTTTGGGTGACATGGTCAAGGAATTGTGTCCACTATTCATTTGTGTCGCATATAACTGCTGTCCAATATCCTTCATCTTCTTTATCTGCATTTCTAAAAAGAGCTGACTGAAATTTGGAAAGATTTCACATGATACGATCCTCAGGAGGCATCCTGTAATACAGCTGGTGACTGTGCCTGGAGGAGGGGCTGCTGCTTGCTGGGTACACACTTATCTTTGCTGGATATACTGCTACAGGGCTGCGGGGTCACAAAATGTGACATTCCCAGAAACACTAAAGAAAAACAAAATTATAAATCTTGATTAATGTAAGAACTTAGGGTTTAGTTAAGCCATTACCTTATACTGTAAAGGTTTTGAAAAACTCTCAACACACGAACTTGGATCCCTGTGTCACAGTAACACATGACACAACCGAGCTGACAAACTGGCTTGAAAGAAAACATTTCCACACTCAGCCCTCTAAAAATCATCACCTTAGTAGACCAATCATGCACATGGATACATAAGAACAAGGACACCACAGCGGCCACTCAGAATAGCCTTTGATCAGCGGGAGTTATTTTTTAAGGGTTGGTAAGCACATCCTAGCAATTTCACAGATGTATGTCTTAGTTCACAAACATTTTATACAGAATACTGTCAGTTCTGCTTTTCAGTATGAGAGTTGCGAGCTGCAGAGAGGGTTTCACCCAGCGTTCACACCTGTTTCTACGGCTCACTCTCAGCATGGACACCAATTCTCTTGCTCACACGCTCCATCTGCACTCACAAGTGAAAAGAAGGCCAAGATACTGACACTGTGAGCAAGAGGGGGGAACACTCCTTCAACATCCTGTGGGCACCTGCCTGAGCTGGGCACCACTTGATGCTGCAGGGCAGGGGACAAAGTGCAGAAGGGAGAGGTGACACACGCATTTACCAAATGGTGTGAGGTCACTGGAAGAGAACACTGGCAGGTGAGGCGAAGGTAGAAGGGGGAGGAGAAGGAGACCTCTGGGAGGCAGGTGAGGAGTCAGGAAAGGCCTCATTTCCAGCTGACATCTGAGGGAAGACCTGGGGGCAGCAGGAGAGTGAGCTGCCTGGGGAGTGAGAGGCAGGGCCCAGGCTTGTTGAGGGGGACGAGCCAGGAGAGTAGTAGCACCAACCCACCCGATTTATATATCAGCATCCTGTACTGCTGTGAGGACAGCAGTGTGCAAGGTGCAAAACAATGGCAATAAATGCAAACAGCCTGGGGTAGGGCAGAAGAGGTGACAGAATTTTCTAGAGCAAGTGCGTCCTCTAGTCTGCACAGATTCATGTAACTTAGTGACAAATTTTTATACAATCTTTAAAGACAGTTTTTAAGAACATAAAGAACTAGGAGCCAAACAAAAACAATTCTAGTTTGGGATCCACCAAAGCCAAACAAAAACAATTCTAGTTTGGGATCCACCAAACGACCTTTAAAAGGCCACTTATATCTTTTGAGCCTCCATTTTTTCATTTGGTGGTTAGAATGAGGGCCACTTGAGCAACCTCTCCCAGAGCTGCAATGCGGGCAACAAGCGACAACAAGAGTCCCGCGCCTTCTCTTGAGTGTAGGACAACAGGGGACACTTGTGGGAGTCCCACGCCCTCCTCTGAGTGTAGGACAACAGGGGATACTTGTGGGAGTCCCACGCCCTCCTCTGAGTGTAGGACACACAGAGGCGCCTGTCAGTGTTTGCAAGTCATTTGTGGCAACAGAGCGGTAATGTCAAAGAGAACTGGCAGCTGCCTCTGGCAAGGCACTGGAGACCCCGAGAGACCAGGAGCCACACAAGGCGTGCACAGGCTGACCTGTGGGGCAGAAAGGCCCTCCAGGGGATCAGGAGAAAGGACATATTCTGATCTGGCCTAAAACCTGCCTTTCAGAGGCAGCTTTGAAAGCACCGAAAGAACTGATTGCATCTGCTGACAAGCTGTGTGTTCTGCAGTGCTCTTTTCCTGGCAACTTCCCGCATGCCAGGGAGCCATGCTGGCTTCTAGGCCCACATCAGTCCTGCCCTGGGCACGTGATAATCAGACATCCAGGAGATGGCGGCTCCCCGAGGGCCTCAGTGCTCAAACACACACCTAGGCAAGGGACAGTCATTTTGGATAAAAACTGGCAAAAACATAAGCATGGGAAAGACAAGGGCTTTCACACTCCACCGTGCTCTGTATAGATGGCAGGGCAGAACTTCCAGGAGTCATTAGAAGGTGACACACACCAGACTTCCCAGATGTGCAGAGACAAGTGAAGGATGACAGAAACTCCTGCTCACCCAGTGACCCCACGCAGGCTCCCCCTGCACCTGCGTGTTCATCTGGCTTTGTAAAAAGGATGGATTAGATCCCTTCTGAGCCCAACCTAACCCTGTTGATCCTTGAAATCAGACTATTGTCACCGTGTTCACGTTGGCATTCTCATCCACGAGGCCCAGGTAGGAAATAAGGGGAAATGGCCTGATGGCTCCTGCCCGAAGGAGCCTCAGAACCACACCTAAAATGGTCACTCCGGGCCTTATCCCAAAGCTACTGAGGGAAGAGACCGCTGTGGTTTACAAAAGCACCCTAGGCAATCCTCATGAAAAGCCAGCCTTCAAAACCACTGGGTGAAGTTCCAGCAACATTCGAATCCTTAAAACATCTTCACCAACTGACCACGCCCTTATGCCCTAATACAGACAATACGGCCACGGGCAAGAAGCACCTTCCCCCACAGGCAGCTGCGTCCACACAGGTCCCATTACAAATGATCTGCCCACAAACGAAACTGAAAGTCAGCTTCCATACAGGTTTCTTCTACCTTGACTCTAAAGCTACAAAAAACCCCTCATCTTTCTTGGCATTCAAGTAGTTAATCTGCACACCTGTCAGCCAGTCCTTCAGTCCTTACTTCCATTTTGTTCAAAATATTTGCCTACATGTGGGGGGAAGAGAGGGAGGAGGAGGGAAGGGGAAGGAAAACTAACTTTGCTTGCTGGCATAGCTTGCTTCCAGACTACTTCAACATACCACCTGATATATTAACCATTAGGAATTCTCAAATAAATCATGGAACAGGAGTCCTCTATTTGAAGAATCACCCAAACCAGGATTCTACTGACAATATTTTTCCCCAGCCTCCAAAATTCTTTTAAAAGTCACAGAATTCAGATTTGTCATTTTCTAAGTCCCTTTAAAAATTGAAGGGTGTCATTCTTCCTAAAACTGAAGACCTGAAAGTCTAAGACAGACTGGACAGTAAGAGCACGTCCAAAGCAAGGAGTGGCCAGCTCTGTGACTGCGCAGGTCTGCGGAGAATGGACCGAGTCAGCCAGAGTCTTCCCAGGGGAGCCTCTGCAAAACCGCCTCAGCAACTACTGTGAATTAAGAATCCACAGAAACAACTGCCCATATGAAGCAGGAGGCTGAGATCAGCAAATACAGTTTATAGGGAAGGCAAGACATCTGGGCCATGACTGAATTACGTCACTTGGGTTTGAAAATATCTTCTTGGACTTCTAAGCTATTCTCAAAATAATGCAAGTGACTTCACTGGTGGAAAAAAGTGTGAGGTTTCTTCAAAACAAATAGGTAACGTTCTCTTTGGGCTCCTCTACTAGTGTGGCTATTAACAAGGAAAAGGTATCTCAGATGTTTATGCTTCAAGACAAGGCTATGGGTGCATGACGCAGAGAAAGGAAGACGGTGTACAGTGGTGTTCACACACTGACACTCCTGAGTAACGGGCTCCCAGGCCATCGTTCTCTCCATGAAACTCCCTCCATGTGGCCACACCCCAGCACAACCACCTATGAAACCAGGTCCTCTTGGCAAGTCACTGTCCAGGGGAGGGATGGCCTGGACTACAAAGGACACTGTGGATAAAGGTGTGCCTGGCCTGTGAGGGCACAACAGGCCACGTCAACCTCAGGGCAGGGTCCACCTGTCTTCCAAACTCCAAGTGCTTACATCACAAAAGTCTCTGCGTTTGTCCTCCTAAGACAATCATAAACAAACATCCTTTCAGATAATTTAGGAGAGCTCTCCAAAAACACAGAACATATTATTAACTTTATGACACAATAAATAAGATGTCCATTTAATATTAATTTGTTGTTTCCCAAAAATTATCCAATAGCACACACAGTGTTTCTTTAACAGGTAGTATCTACAGCAGTAGCCGCAGATGCCTGCCAGGCCCCAGAGGGAAGGGGCATGTGCTCTCTGAACCAGGTCTTGTCTTCTTTCAATGGAAAGGCCAGGGAAACCTAACTGAATTCACTACTGGTGGGTTCTCTTTTTTTTAGTTTTGAGCTCACTGCCCTCATTTCTTATGGGAACATAAGAGAAAAAAGTACTGAGTTCAGAAACCAGGTCAGTGACATTAAGGACTATAAAAAACATGAAAGAGGGAAACATTTGATTTCTAAATGCTGGAAACATCTAATGTTCAAATGAATTAGAAGAGAAATTAGTGGTAAAATAACGTTTAAAGCCAGAGATTCTGGAGTTGGATGACTGGGTTTAAAACCCATTATAAAACTTTCTAGGGGTGTGACCTGGGAGGCAAACTGATCACTCACCTGTAAAACGAGACACTAACAGTACCCAGCCCAGTTATCCATCCTGAGGCTTAAATGGGACAGTGTAAGTAAAAGTGCTTTCAGGTAAGTTACAGACATACCATAAGCTATTAAGAATATTATTTTCCATTTGTTAATAAATCATCATCAATCACCAAAATAGTCAGAGGAGCTAAAAGACAGGCTGCTCAGCTGACAACTGCTCCTTCTAGAACGCCTGCAAAATGCCACGTGAGATTATCAGCTCCATCATGTTTGTCTGGTTGTATAACCTTAAGGATAATCTACCTCTGGGCAAAATCACTCACTTAGTTTTCTTGACAAACAGGCTAACAGCTGCTCATAATCACTGCAGAAGAGACTCCAACTACAAGGGCACTCACTATGGCTTAAGTTTCCACATAAGCTCGTTCCCGAACTGCCTTTTCCTCACCCACTTCTCCCAAAGCTCAGCCAAACTGTGACACATCCCTGTGGTAAACAAATGTGTTTCCATGATAGATGTTAATGTAAAAAAAAAGGCAGATGACCGTCCAGCCACGTCCCAGCACAGGAGCACCACTCGCACTTTGCTGAGGAGAAACGCTCCACAGGCTCAGCGTGAGGCCGCCCACTCATCCCTTTTTGACTGAGAACCAACTTAAGCAACTCTTCCCAGAAATTCTGACCTAGACGTCCCCTTTTGAATGTGGCTTCTACAACATCCATTATGGGGGTAGGGACGCAGCTGCTGCACCCACGAAGAGCAATGGGAATAGTGGTGGAAAAGTCTGCACTTCAAACTTTGCACCCTTACATGCAGGGTCCCCAGGCAAGGAGTTTTTCTCTGTGTACTGCCTAGCAAGGAAGCAGGCTTTACTATCACCAAACGTAAAAGGTGATTAGGAGAACCTAGATGTAAGTGAACAGCCCACTAGCTAAGCCACTGACGATTACACTGCCCTTCCTTCTGTCTCTTTAGCCATAGTAAAGGTTTGTCTATCTTTACCAAGTAACCAAAAATTTAAAACAATTCTACCCTAAAGTGCCCAGTAGCACATAGGCATTAACTGGTCAGGGGGGAAAAAAATCAACATAGATGATTTTAGTGTACACTGCCAGTATTTCCCCATAGGGACAGGAAAAACTGCTGCCTTGGTAAGAGCCTCTGCAGACCTTGAGAATGAATCCAATCTGAACTGAGTGGGTAAACAGGTCTCAACAGGGAAGAATGCCAATTAAGCATTATAATCTTTATTTCAAAGTACCTTGCATTTAAAAGTGAATGCAGTGCAAACTGATTGCCATGTAGATGACAAAAAAACACTTCTGAGTGTTACTGACAAACACACCGCCTCAGGAATCCTAGGTTTCTTTCTGAAAACAAGGAAGACAAGCATACTGTTTGGACAACAGATTGGGGCAAGAGGTCTGCAGGCAACAGTCCCCATCGGCTCCCTCTGCTTTCCGGGTGAAAGCAGCTCAGTGTAACAAAGTGGAAAGACTAAATGACCTTGGGATGTCAAGACCTAGGGTAAAAACCTAGGTCTGAGTGTGGATTTCCTCACTTACAAAATGAGACTACTACTGCCTAACTCACAAAGCTCAAGGGTGACAGTCACGGTGCATGCAGGTGGCAGGTAACTTCATGTGTGCTAAAGAATAGATGTCTGGTCAGGACAGAAGTCAGAGTATTTCTCTGAAACTTCTTCACATGGAGAAGTGTTCAGTCATGTCCAGAGAAAAACTGGTAAACTTACCAAAAGGATGTCAAGGGGGAAAGGCGTATAGCAACAGCTTTAGTAGTGGGCAGGAGGGGAGGACGTTGGCTCCCATTCCCTGTCCAGCTTCTTTGGGGAATGACTTGAGAACACAACTTGAGCACATCAACTGAGTCCACATAGAACAAAAGATTTTATAGGCTTTAACAGTTTTAAAAGAAAATCTTCCAAAAGAAAGAATATGACCAAAGCTAGAATCTTAAAAGTCTAAAACTTTAAGTGTCTTATGTGGAAAAAAAGTGAAACAGCAAATATGCTTGTTAGTATTAAAAATATACATATATTATGTATATGATTAAAAGGTGGTAATGCAAATATTACTATAACAGTCTATGTCATGAAACACATCAAGTGGCTTCGGGTCTATGCTTTGCTCTTTTTATCTGCCTTAAGGAAAACCCAAATGTTACAAAAGAAATGGATTAAGAGTTTGATAAAAAGTATAATTAAAAACAGAAGAAATATCCTTTACTAGACCAGTGTTTCTTAACTTTGGCTGCATTAGGGCAACTATCTTGTTATCCACTTAAGATAGTAAACTTACTATTATTATTTTTTTTTGAGACAAGAGTCTCAAAACTGCAGTACACAGACAAAACTGCACCTTTGGTAAAGTGCCGTGGCATCATAGCTTACAGCAACCTCAAACTCTTGGGCTTACGTGGTTCTCTTGCCTCAGATTCCCAAGTAGCTGGGACCACAGGTGCCCACAGGTGCTCCTAAAGGAGCTGCCCTGGGACAGCTGCTTACCCTATACACTGGAATTATCTTGGAACTTTAAAAACGATGATACCTAGCCTCCATCACCCAAAGACTCCAGTTAAATTGGGGAGGTTATTTGGGGGAGGAGGGGGAATAAAGCTTCCTAGGTGATTCTAGTAGGCTGATTATCACCCAACATTACAGGTGCATGTAGGAACAGCAAGCATCAATGTCCCTGTATAAGACTTCATAGAACTAACCCACTTCTGGGTGCTTGTAGGCAGGACAAGGCCACCCTGCCCATAATGCATACAATGGCAGTTATGTACTCTGTAGATTTTTAGAAACTTGAATGTTCGTGGCACTGTGCCGGGCACTGAGTACAACGAACACCAACCAGAACTGTCTTACCCTACACCTGCCAGGGGCAGCCATCTCAAAGGCACATAACAAGAGATGGAGAGAAGGGAGCAGGTTGTTCAGTGAGGTGGGAGATGCTCTGTCAGCTCTACCAGGGATCTGATGAGAATGCTCTCTGAGGGGCTGGCTGCTGTTCAATCCTGGGGCACAGTGGCCCAAGCCAGGGGTTGGGGGGAAGGCCTGCACAAGCAGGCGCACATGTTACCTTGATCAGTCTCAAAGCCAGCCTTTAACTATCTGCTTCTTCCAAGATAACAGGCCTGGAGAAGTTACAGGGCTTTTCTAAGGTCACAGTATTGGTGAAGAGCAGCAGCCAGTGTCCCATCTAAATTGTTTCCTGCTACCCTGCTGTGAGAACTGAAGTGACAGTCAGGATCTGTTGCCACTTGATCACTGTTCATACTTCCTGCCTGGAGCCTTGGAGCTGCAGATATGAAACAAAAATGTGACAAGTCCCATTGGCTCTTCCTTCCTTTCCAGGCCTTCTCTTCTCAGGCGTCAAGTGCCATGGATTTCCCAACTTCGGGCCCTGGTCGGCTTCTTCCCTCAGCACTCTGGGTGGCAGCAGGCGCTGCACAGAGGCCTGCAACAGAAGCCAGACAGCTGGGTGTGAGTCCTGCACTGGCAAAGCCTCGGTTTCTCAGGGTGTGTTGAAAGGAAGGGCAATGAGCCCCAGACGTGCTTCTCAAGCAGGGGTACACGGCAAGGTCACCCAGGGATCCTTAAAACAAAAACAAAATGGGTTCTCAGGACTCATAGGACCTGATGAATCAGACCACCCATTCCTAGGATGTAGTTTAAAATTCTTCGCAGGCGACCCCAGTGCCTCCCACCCCCCAGCCCACAGTGAGATGCGTCTGGATGGGTCTCTCACTGCTTTGCTTCTAGCAGGAATCCTGAAAACTGCAGTTGGCTGGGTTTACATAACAAAGAAAATGCAGAAAACAGGCAATTTGAGAAAAATCAAGACTGGGAAAATCCTTGCTAAATGACCTTGTTTATCAACAGCAAAGGGCTTGGCCAAGGAAGACACTTAAAATGCTTATTGGTTGAAAGACTGAAGGAAAGAAATGGCAGTCTTCATAGTGACAATAAGGATACGGTTCTTTATTGCACAAAAACTGGCCCAGGTCCTCTTACTTAAAAGCAAAAGACCTGGAGAGATTGAAGTGTTTTCTTTTTTTTAAATTGCCATTTTGCCTTTCTCGAATCTTCTTAAGTTTGGCAAAACACATCAGGGAAGCCTCCCAATAAATAAAGCTCTCACTCCCCTTTGTCTGTGGTTTCTGAGCTGCACTTGCAGTGGATGTTATCAGCGTAACAAAACTGGATGCATACAAAAGTGGTATTTTCAAAGGCTGTATTTAATTCAAGATAGCATTTTTCTTTCTTTTTTAAAAATACATCAGGTTAAAGATATCATTATCATACAATTTAAAACACCAAACACTCCATTTGTGTTTAGATTCCCTTCCTACTTAAGGAAACTACATTATACAACACTGGCAGTATTTTCTGAATCCCTGGCTGGCATCTTCAGTTATGAACACACATTAGCAGTGGTTCTCAACCTTCCTAATGTCGCGACCCGGTCGAGAACCCCTTCATTACAGCCTGGGTTGAACTTTGCATATGTGACTCAGAGAAAGATAAGAGACACATTCTGATGCTCTTCCACAGGACAGTAGTGCAAAGACTCTGGAGATCAAAGTTTGTCTTAACTCTTGGTGATTTCTAACACAGTATTTCCTTTCAGCTGTGTAGATTTCTACTTGTAGATTTCTGCTTTTAAACAGGATACCGTGCCCCCTATTCTGTTAGTTTTTTAATATTACGTTGGTAAATCATTCATTATCCCAGTTTTTAAAGTCAGGGCTATTTTTAAATGGGACATATTAAATACCCAATTTCTCTAGAAAGACGTGATGTTTTCTCCTATTCTCTTTTCTGGCTTTCCCTTTCCAGTTAAGAGGCTTTCATTCCTTTGAACCCTACATGGTTTTTTGGCCCTCAAACAGCCCCAAACCCCAAAGGCAACTACATAAAAAGGGCAGGCTGGGATAGGGAGGTCCCCCAGAGGATGACATCAGCACCTGGACAATTCGCCGTCGCCATCCATCCTCCGCTCCCTCCTCCCCCCGCCTCCCGCAGATGCCCAGGTCCTCAAAGGAAGGGCCCGTCGCTGGCCACACGCGCGCTCCCAGGGAAGACAATGCCAGCCCGGTTCTCAAGTTTATTGTGGGCACGCTCGCGCCGACGGCGCCCGCTATGCAGGCGGGTGCTCGGCCAACGGCGGGGCATGGGGACACCGACCTTGCGTCGCCGTCTCCCGGGGACGTCCGGGACTGCTTCCAGCCAAAGAAAACCAAAGACCGTCCACGCCTGGCCGCGAGGCCCGCAGGCGGCTTTAAAAATGGCCTCCCCACGCCACTTCCTGCTCGGGCAGACGGCAGCGGCGCTCGGGGCCCGGGCAGCGTCGGCGGCGCGGGGGGCGGGAGCAGGCCCAGCCCGGAGCCCCGAGTCCCCGCGCGCGCGTCCGGGCAGGCCGCGGGGGAGCGGCGCACAAAGGCGGCCCCGTCCCGCGGCCTCGCCCCGCCTCGCTGGCGGCGCCCCCGGCCCGCCGCCCCGCACCCCGGCGGAAGCCCGCGGCCGGCCCCCGGGACGCCCGCCACGACGTCGGCCGCGGCCTCGCCCCCCGGCCCGGCCCCGTCAGGCCCCGCCGCCGCGGCCCCGCGCCCGCTGCACGCGCCCGGCGCGCAGGCCCAATGCCCTCGGCCTCCCGCTACGCCACTCACCGCCGCCGGGTCCCGGAGCCAGGTCCCGGCGAAGGGGCGTCTACGCCGCCGCCGCCGCCGCGCCCGCTGTAGGTCCCTACCCGGGGGGCGGAGCCCAGCCGGCGCCGCGCGTGCGCACTGAGCGCGGCGGCGCAGCTGCAGTGGGGCCGGCGCCTGAGGTCTCTAAGGCGGTGCCGGCCCCCGCCAGGCTTCTGCTGGGCTGAGGGTGGGGGGACACCCAGCCAGGCCTCTCGGCCCCATCGCCCAGAGCTCCACGCGCGCGATCTCACCGCAGCCTGCGATGTCCGCGTTCGGCCGGCTGCGCCTGGATCCCCGCTGCGGAGGAGGAGCGGCCGCGCAGCTGACCTCTAGCCTGGCCTGGCCAAGCTGGCAGCCCCGCCGCGGGTGAGCGAAGCGAGAGCGCCTCGATGCAGGAGATGGCCTGGAGCCTAGGGTTCGAATCCCCACCCAGCCTAATGACTCCTTTACAACCTGGCCGCCGAACTTTGGGCGAGGAAGTCCCCTGACCTCCCTGACTCAGAGCTGCCACTTGTACAGGTGGGGACAGAACTCCAGGGGCCACAGCGAGTGTGTGAGGGTCAGATGAGACGACGGTGGGAGAACCTGGAGATGCTGTGAGCTCGTTTAATGCTGTCGTTTTTTGTTTGTTTGTTTGTTTGTTTATTGTTTCCAGCGCCCCCACCCCACTCCAGTACTGTTTAGGGGAAACTAGCACCCCCCACGACCAGGACCACCTTCGATCTTCTGGAAGAAAGACATGTACAACAGGTCCTCCCTGAGGAAAGAAGGAGACCATATTGCCAGGGCCCCATCATTAGCGATTCAGATGCTGCTCCCCAGCATTGTCACTGGGAAATGCACTTTATTCAGGACTAACAGCCAAAAGTTTATATCAAAGCTCTGGAACGAGGAGGGGCGAGGCTGGTTTCCAGCACCTTCTGGCTGGCTGCCGGAGGTCAGCATGCACGGACAGTGGCCAGTGAGCAGCACTTCTGCACAGCAGAGGAGTTCGGGAAGATGGCGTAGGCCACCACCACTGAAATGGCAGGAGCTGGGCCCAGGGACCTCAGCACAGACAGCGGGTCCTTCCCCCGGTGCTGCCCTGCTGTGCGTTTTCGTCCTGATAGGGGAGTGGCTGGGCGCCTGGTTTCTATCTCCTAGGGCTCAGAGAAGCTCCTGGACCTTGCCTCAGAAAAACGCATTTATATGCGGAGTTCCTATCGGAGAGAATACACCAGAGAGTTCAAAATCTCCCACAAGAGTGGGACAGGGTTGGAATGGGCATTGGGAATCTAAACTGGCCACTGCCTGAGAATCTCTAGTGGCAAAAAAGGAGCCAAATCACAGAAAAACTCTGTTAATTCTAAATATTGGAAAATCTAAAGTCTTGTTATTAGAGAAAGTTTTCCTAAATTTTAGTCCAAATTGTTGCCTCTTCTGGTAACTTCCATTCATGCTTCACAGTCCTGCTCACTTAATTCACATAGAATTGATGAAAAGGTACCTCTGGGTTTCCTGGAACTTTCTTCGGAGTTAGAGCAGGTTATAAATCCCAGTTCAGGCAGGCAGAAGCGGTTAGCAAGAGAATCAGTCAAGACCTAGCACAGTTGCTGGCAGATAGGAAGTCGCTGGCAATACGTGACCCTCATATTTTTCAGGAGCCCAAATCCAGTGAGACAAATGCTTTGTGGAGGGTATGGAAATAGGATGTGTACAACCTGGTAAAGGCTGAGTAGGGATAGAAACCACTTCTGCAGAAACCTTTAAGGTTAGAGTGTTGTCCCCAAGAGTCTTTAGACACAGGGAGTGTTCACCCAGAAACATGAACCACTGCTGGCTTCTTACACTTTAAGGCAGCTCCTCACATCTTCTACACTCCAGCTTAGTTTGCTGAAATTGTGTGTGTGTGTGTGTTCTGTGGATCACCTCTGTTAAGGACTGAATTATGTTTTCTAGAAAGATATGTTGAAGTCTTATTCCCCCTTCCTTTACCTGTGAATGTGATCTTACTTGGAAATAGGGTCTTTCCAGATGTAATTCAGATGATGTCATTAGGGGAGGTCGTTATCTAATGTAACCAGTGTCCTCATGAGAAGAGGCAGCTGAGATGGGGAATGCCATGTGATGACAGAGACACGACCCCACGGGGGACAGACAGAATGTGGAGTTAAGCAGCAACAAGCCAAGTGCTGACAAGCTGAAAAAGGCAAGAAAGGGTCCTCCCTTAGAGGTTTCAGAGGGAGCTTGGTCCTGTTAACACTGTGATTTTAGACTTCTACCCTCTAGCTCTGTGAGACTATTCGTTTTTGTTTTTTTTTACAGCAGCCTAAGTACCTAATAAGACCTCCTAGTGATGACTGCTTGAGATGTAGGTCAAAGAGGGAGATTTGAGAATCAGTCATTTAGTATGAGAGCCGTTAGCCAAGGTTCATTTATTTGAAACACTGAGTGAGGCTTCAGTGCTGAGGGTAGAGTGAGGAACAAAAAGGCTCAGCCATCAAGGAGCACTAACATGGTTGAGGATTCTAGACCACAAACCTGTACAAGCTCATTAAAGGGGACTTTGAAGATGAGGCCTGAGCTGTAGTAGGAACCTGTCACAGGAGGATGGAAGAGGGTGTTCTACAGAGGGCACAGCAGGTACCAAGGTCCTGAGGTGGTACCAGTTGGGCATGTTTGAGGAAGAAAGGAAGGGCAGTGTGGATTTAGATCATCCTAGTCACTTACACACTGTGTGATGGCAGTGAGGAGTATGAGGCTCAGAGGAAGGCCTCTGGAGCCATCTGTGGTGGATCGGCCATCCTTTCTCTTGCTTTGTATTCTCTTCCATACTACATTGTCCAGTTTTATTTTCTCCCTGGCCTCTAGTACTCCCCAGTAGTAATTATATTACTTGATTAAAATACCATCATTCCTTGGAGAAGGGCCAGCAACTTTGTGCTAGTGTTGGGAGCAGAGACTTGTCAGTCTCATGCCCTTCACGATTTTATGCGTAAGTAGAACATCCAAGAAAACATTTTTCCTTCTAAAACATTGCAGAACTTTCCATTAACTTCTTTGAGCCTTCGTTTGCTTATCTTTGAGCCTTAGTGAAAGAGGGATGAAGGCCTCCCAGATACTGACAGCCCCGATACTCAAGCTGAGCTCTCTCCGCGGTCCTGGGGCGCAGGCTGTAGAGTCGGAATCCGATCTCATTCACAACCCATCTCTGCCAGCTGTGTGATCTCGGCCAGATACTGCCAGTCTCTGAGTCCGTTTCCTCAACTGTGAAACTAGAGTAAGTGGAGCAACCTTTTGCGGAGGTTGGCATGTGCCGGAGCTTGGCTGAAGCCAGGAGCACGTCTCAGACGCCCTTTCCAGCCCAGCGGCGCTGCGGGCATCTCTGCCCTCCGGGTGGAGCACAGCCAGCCCGGCTGCCCCGGGGGCAGTGGAACGCGTGGCGGGGCAGGAGGGAGCAGGAATCGCGCACTGGGCATGCGCGGCCGCTGGACGCCATGGAGGCGGCGGGGCGCGCTGCAGTACCGCCCGGGGTCCCAGCCGTCGCTGCGCGCAGGCGCGGTCGGCTCGGCGCGAGTAGAGCTCTACCCTGCGCGGCCGGGTGCTCGCCTGCCGCTGCGTTCCCGCCCACCCCGCGCCTTCGGGAACTGCGGACGTGCCGCTTCGCTTTCCTTTCGTTGTGCTCTGTGAGGCCTCCCGCAGCCGACCCGGGCTGGCGCGCGATCGTTCGCGGGGTGTCGCCCGCCCATATTATCAGGCCGACAAGTCCACGCGCGTGACCGCCACCGGGTTGTGGGTCCCGCCGGCGCTTGTGCAACGTGGATTTTGCTCGTCATGGAAGCCCCGGCACTTTCTAGGTGCCCGGCACAGGACAGGCCCAGCTCGGCCTGGACCAGGGCTGTGCGGGGCGCGCAGGGGTTGGGGGCCGAGGGGACGGAGAGAGCAGGGAGAGGGCGCGTGGAGGATCTTTCGTGCCACCTGGCCTGACTGCGGAGTCGGAGCGTGGGATCGGGACGCGGGGTAGAGGAGCTCGGGTGGGGTGTGGTCGAACTCAGCCAGTGGGGTGTGGTCGAACTCAGCCAGAGGTCGCCTGAGGCCGCCTGAGGCCAGGACTGCGTAGGCGCCTGTAGGTCGTCCTTCACCGTGGGTAGGTCTAGGCTGCTCCTGGCTCCTCCACCTGCGTCGCTCGCCTCTTAGCCATACTGCCACATCCAAGAGTGGTCCTTCCACCAAGCAAACTTAATGCTTTTACTCCCCTGCTCTGGTGTCCTGCAGGAGCCTTCGGTCCTGCCAGATGACCTGCCTGTCCGGCCATCTCGTGCCTTCCACTCCCAGCTCCCCTCTGCACCAGCTCCCCTCTGCACCGCGGATGCGCCACTTCTCCTGCAGAGAGACCCTGGCTCGCTCTCCCTGTGCCTGGTCTTCCTCGTCTCAACTCAAAAATCGGCCTTCTCAGAGGCCTTTCTAACTAATTCACTTCTTCACATTCCCTTGTTTTCAGTTCTTCAAAATAAACTGAAATTGTTACTAATTTACTTAAGTCTTTTTATTCTCTTCCACTATGAAGTAAGCTGTTTTCTGTCTTGTTTACCCTTTATTTCCAGTACCTAAGGCAGGGGGCCTGGCAGTTAATAGGCAACCATGACAGTTGAGTTACTAATTTACTAATTTGAGAAAAATCGGTCATCTGAGTCACCAGAGCGTGAAAGCAGACTTGGGATCGCAGGGTTTGAGTATTAATGTTAATTATTCATCCATTCTTTCCTCTCTGAATTTTGCCATTTGAGAAAATTACGGGTATAATATCTGACTCATAAGGCGGCTATGAGGATGAGATGAGTTAACTTTTACAGAAGACTTAAGGATGCTCATACTGAGAGCCATGTATGATTTAGCTATTGCAACGGTTAGAATGGCTTAAAAAGAGAAAGTTTATTTTCATGTACACTGTCATTGGTTGGACTCCGCTCTGTGCTACCTTCATTCCAGAAACCAGGCTGGCACAATGTGTTGCCAGTTGCCAAGGCAGAGGGGAGAACAGCTTGGTTTAATTGATCATTGACTTAAAATTTCCAACTAGAAGTGGCAAATGACTTTCACATTTAAATGGTCAAAGCAAGTCACATGACTACACCCAACTACAAAGGATAGTGGACCACAGTTACCCTGTGCCTTGGCTAACTGGAAATATTTTCTAGACAATAACGCCTGTTATTGTTATTTATTCTTGATAAATAGGCCTAGTGGGCCTAAGCTAAGACAGAAAGGTGTCAGGCCTAGGCTAGAATGTAAAAATACCAGTCAACTCCTGGCACATTTCCGAACTGCAAGCTTTCAAAATAAATAAATAAATAAATGAGTCTAGTTCACTCCCAAGATAGATGGAAAAGTACTAATTAATTTCTTGCTTCTAGTTCACTCCAAATTTCTTGCTTGGCTAACTCCCTGGGAAACAGACTGGGAGGTACCAACTGTTCCAGGACTGACTTTTAAACAATACCAGGTGGGGAAAGCACTGAAACTAAGATGTATAGAGAGAAAACATTAAAACAAAAATGTATGATGTATAACTAACCACAAAATTCTGCTTCTGTACAATGCTTGCTTGCTACCCTACCCAGATCCACCTGGACAGCCTGCGTGTCAGCCGTCAACCGTGATGCAGACCAAGCCTTAAAAACCCGACCCCTTAAGCACTGGAGCGTGCTTTCAGAAACCCCATGCTGGGATACTGAGGCATCAATAAAGGACTCACTTGTCTGTTAATTTGGCTAGTGAATGGTGTGGTCTTTAGGAGTTCCTGGGCACAACAAAGTCTTTCTTCTAGTATTCTGGGAGGTTCATAAACATCATGACAAAGCTCTGGGGAGGGTGAACTTACAGAAATACTCAGCATGGATTTCCCGGCCCCCCCCCCCCCCTTCTTGGATATAGCCCAACACTCTGCCTTGTGATGATCAGATAGTATTCAGAACCAGGCACTCACCTGGTGTGCTGCTTACTCAGCTGAACACTCCCTTGTGCGATCAAGGGCACTGGAGTTTTGAACACTTTAATTATGTATTATTAGGTGAAATTCCACAATGACTTAACAGACAAAACAAGAAGGCAAAGAGAAAGCAGATGTTGAAATGCAAGAAAATGGGAGTTAAAAAATTATAATTTGTCAGCATTTTGAAGCCTCCAGATGAACTTTTCTAGCTACCTGACTTGCAGGTACATGATCCAGATTCACATGTAGTATATGAATTTTCCTCAAGTAGGCTGGGCCTGGTGGCTCACGCCTGCAATCCTAGCACTCTGGGAGGCTGGATTGTCCTGAGCTCACAGGTTTGAGACCAGCCTGAGCCAGAGAGAGATCTGCTGGTGTTGTGGCAGGCACCTGTAGTCCCAAATACTTGGGAGGTTGAAGCAAGAGAATAACTTGAGCTCAGGAGTTTGAGGTTGCTGTGAGCTGTGACACCATGACACTCTATGGAGGGTGACAAAGTGAGAGTCTGTCTCAAAAAAAAAAAAAAAAAAGAAAAAGAAAAAACGTTTCCCCAATTGGAACATATTAAAAAAGAAAATTATATCCAATATTTTGATTTTATCTATTTTGGCCTTTTGTTTATTGGAAGTAAAGACTGTCTACATCAGGAATATGTTATTCACAGAGAAGTGCTTGCAAATACCAATGTGAATTTCTTATCATTTGGAAATAAAAACTGGAAGTTATAGGTAAGAAAATCAGTTAATTTTATGTGGAAAAATACAGAGTTCCACTTATCCAATCATGAAAACGGTGCATTTTCAGTGTGGCATAGTATAATTTGTATTTTGATTTCTATTTTATACAAATTTTGTTCTCATACCAAAACTTAATCTTTTTTTGTAAATATAATGAAGTACATAGTATTTTATTGTTCTTTAGGAGACATTTATTTTCACATATGCTTAAAGTATTGATAAATGGTGAGTTTTTTTCACAGTCATACATACATAGGGTTAAAAAAATTAAGTGGGATGGAAGACAGCAGAGTAGGCGGGTGTGACTGGGGGGTGAAGACAGCAGAATAGGCGGGTGTGACTGAGGGGTGAAGACAGCAAAGTAAGTGGGTGTGACTGGGGGTTTAATTCACTTTCCTTTCCCATCTTCAACTGTGTAGCAGGGTCATCAGTTACATCTGACTGCATCACATGTGCGTAATGTTCTGTTTTTGATTTATCAATTTGGGAAATTCTCTATTCTACTAAGACAGACAAGGAATTGCTTTTTTGATATGAATCATCATTTTGGTTCCATGCAACTATCATGTACAATTATTTCTCTCTTTGTTTATCTTTTGGTTGCTTTTTCGAGTTGAAGTGATATATTAACACTTTAGCTTCTTTTTTCCACTGTGGAGACAACATTTCGTGCTGCTGGCTTAGTAAGATAAAGGTGAAAACCCCAGGGCCCTTCTTTCAGCCTTCCCTCCCCTCTGTCTCTCTCTCTCTCTCTTTTTTTATTAAGTCTTTTACACATAGATCATAAATACATTTATGCCAATTTTAGTGTGTTGATTATTTGTACAGATTGGAGTGCTTACATCATACTAATCAGCATGGCTTTCACCTCATTTACCCAATTATAGCATTAGGACATTTGTGCTCTACACATGATAGATCCAACTTGTACTTGCAATGTGCTCCATA